>OFHS01000343.1:24593-46750 GCA_900245855.1 Calvadosia cruxmelitensis
TAATAATTTCGCTCTAGGCTGCTGGCTAGGCCAGATATTTTAGGAAAGAAATTCCATCTTGTATCTCGTTGGAATGCACAATGGTGCTCAGTTGTTGATAAGAAATGAAAGATATATGGATTGGTATGGATTACNACATGTATGGAATTGAGACTGAGATATTTATCTCTCTAACATGGCTCCAGCCAGCCTGATTGTATTCACATTATCTAATATTACATCTTCTTTCTGGTGTCACATCCTGAGTTGTTAGAGACATAACAAGTACTACATATAAGACTTCAGTGCTTTAAATTCCTGTTAATAAGCCATCTGGTTGTGTCAGAACGTAACACGTGGTCATAATCATATTAAGTCTGAATACAAGCTAACTATTTCATCATCATCATTGATTCTGTAATCTTGTAAGCTAATGGAAGCTTTTCTTCACAGAGCACTTACTTGACTCAATCACTGATCCCAACCTACGTCATCGTGTCAAACGGGTTGAAATACCGTCTCTCCCTTTGTCCTCCAAAGCTTGAGTGCCCTCATCAGCTGCATGCTACATTTGACTTAAAAGGGAGAACAATGCATGCATTTGAGATTTGAGATTTGTCGTGTTTTGTGCATCAATGACCTGAGCCATCGTTGCCCTTCGTACAGAATCTACCGGGCTCTGGAAGTACCATGTCTTCGTTGTGGAACCGGGGCAGCCGGAGCCGTGTTTACAGGGTTAATTATGGCAAAATAGACTTCAGGCAACTGGGTCCTTGCGCAAATGGTACCATGGAGAGGGAGGAGTACCTGCGTTTCGTCAGCTCCACCCTCCCCAAGGTCTGGGCGGCAACCATACCTCAGGGCTGCAACGACGACGACAGAATCTACCGATTGAGCTACGGACCTATGGCTTGGAATCAGTAATTTGCCTTTCTCTATTCGTCTATAGTACTGAGCTTTGAATATCAGTATGGTCATTCGTGATTGAAGCCATTTATTACCAACAGTATGGTATATTTTACATTTGAGTTGTAGATTTTTATATTTAATTCCTGACCAAAACTTTCATAAAACACACAGCATGGTACACTGCACCCAGTAAGGGTGGGCAATATGCAGTTTCGTGTCAAAGGTGTAACCCGGAGGCAAGACACGTGTTTATACTTCGAAAGCGAGGTATTTGCAGATACTGTAGAATGTAGCTTAGGAGGTACCATGAACAACACAGCCTCTGACTCAACCAAAACGAATCAATAACAAATATTGTACAACCAATTAATCATCAACCAGGCAATTATGGCGTATATCAATTGTTTGGTCTTCACCAGATCACTAAAGTCCGTTAATTTTCTGTTTTTTTTTTTACTTGTGTCAAATGGCATGATAGTTGAATATCTATTTATATGTAATGAGCTATATGCAACGTAACTCAGTGGGCTAATTCTTGCAGTTCACTTTGGAGGTGAATATTGCCCTTTATTCTGACAATCTCTGAGGTCTCCTCGCCATTAGCTTTGCAGCTATAATTTGCTCCCTATTTCTATTATTCCAGCTGTAGGAAGCCCGCAAAATAATCCTGGACATTTCGCCCTATTTCTCCACGCTACTTCTCGGAAGATGTTGGTTTTTGTACCCGTCAGCAGTGGAAACAAAAGACTTTTCGATTGCATAATAAAACCTGTCATGGATTGACGGCAGCATTTCCCACTTACATGTGCAGCAGCGGGAAACACGATAACTGTTGCTGTGGAAACATCTGTTCGTGGCACGATCGAAAAGAGAAATGAATTTAACACATGCCTCATCACATAGACAAAAGTTGAAAAACCAGGACTGTCCTTAACAAGAGCTATAGTTGCGTAGAGAACACAAATATTCTTCCAGTGATCACGTCTTCGATGGAAAGCATGGCAGAAGCAATTCGCACCTCGTCAGCAACCTGCCTGGCACACAGCGTGTCCCTGCCGGTCACAGCTTGTTGATGAAGAGGCGGAGCAAACAAGCCATGTGCAATGTACTTTAGTTTGAAGCCTTTGCCGAGTCGCAGTGAAGCTCAGGCTTTAGACAAACTGTTGATGGCACTTCTGGACATTCGCTAATATCATCCATATATTAATGTGTCGATGCTTTCTCTCGTTTTCCATGATTTGATGAGTTTGTCCGCTGCCGCCGAAGGTAGTGCAACGCTAGTTCTCGGTAATGCAATTGCGTCATGCCGGCTGCAATGCTTTGTCAACACAACTGTGTCTGAGGCTGCTGTCAGCAAACATTACGGTGTTTTGATGAATGATTTTTGGAGTCATCAGCAGAAACTTTCTAGGAAATCCTACTTCCAACAGCGCGATGGACGGCTGTCAGTTTACGATAAAAGGCGAGGAGATCCCTCTAGGATCATTCACAGCTCATCAGAAGCAGCAGAGACGGCATCGTAGCAATCAAGAGAAAGAAAGAAAGGATTTAATTAGTAGACTGAAAGAACAAGATGACAGCCGAACAAATCACAGAAGTGGAAGAGACGCGATGCATGGCAGCAAAGAGACCTCGCTTTGTATTGAAAGTGGCACAAATGGTAAGATATTGCCGTAACTGTGCAACGACGAGGAAAACTGTGCCGCAAAATTCTACATTTATCATGCTTTTAATTACTGTAGTACAAAACTGTCTAAAATTGTTGATGAAATTTTGACTTCCAAATCAACGTGTCGCTATTTTACTACAAAATATTTAATTTTCGAGAATTAATTCAATGTGTAGCAATGGAAATCTTGCTTCTCTACTGTGCTGCATTGTAATGAGAGTCGACCTTACACTTTGTTGTTTTGTTGATCATCAGGTGCTGTGCGTTGCTGGCTTCGTCTTCTGCATCGTATTCTATAACCAAGCCCACGTGCATAACACAACAACGAACGAATGGTACAACATCACAGCCAACTTCCCATTCAGAACCACCAAGGATTCAGTGACTTACACCAAGCCAGTCGTCTCGACTCCATTCGCATTCAACAAAGGTGATGAGAAATGGACATGGGTTTATCAATCGACAATGGCCTTGGCTTACATCATTACGCCACTTCTCATGTTGGCGTACATGTGCCGACGTCAAGCAGACAAACTGAGGAGCGTCGTTCTAGTGGTAAGTATCGGGATTTGGACTTCGATAAAACCACTTTCCCCAGCAGGTTTTCTTGCTTTATTACTCATTGCATTCTTGTTCTTACAAACGTTCCATCCTGTTCTTCGATAGGACCTCTTCTCCAGTGCCACTTTAGCCGTGTTGGTTTTCATCATCTCTGGTACCTGGTACCAAGCCATGTCAGTCATGGAGGATAATGTGAACAAGGAAATGAAGACTGCTTTCAATCTGGCGACGTTCTGTAAATCTCAAAGCTCTTGTGAAGTGAAATATCTGGACATTGGATTTCTCAAAGTTGGAATGGTAAGAAAATAATTGTTTTACAAATAATTAACTACTACAATTGTCAATTTCTGTCCTTGAAGCTGTTGGAAACGACTTTTTCGAACTGGTGAAGTGTTCCAAGATGTGAATCTTTAAAAATATTTACAACGAGAGGAAAATCAAATACATAGGTGTTGTTTGGGTCTCTGCAACTGATCATTGTCATAACATTTTTAATGTTTGAACTTTTTTTTGATATTTTTGATGTTTTTATTCCTTCAGATATGCAGTTGCTTGGCTGGAGTGTTGTTCATTGGAAGTGCGTTGTTGTGTATGTGGTTTTTGGTGAAGAAATGCAAGGAAGGACAGAAAAATCAAATGGAAATGCAAGCTTAGTAACGAATAATAATAATTGGTTCCAATGTTGCCCGCCTATTCGTGGTGGAACTGTCGTCCCAACACCAGGACGCAAATAGACAGCAACCCATTCGAGCTCCGGCGAACAACAACAATATGAATAGTAATTATTGTCTATATTATAAGATTTTCTTTACTATAATCTGTATTTTATAATAATCTGTATTTTATATAATAATTTCGCTCTAGGCTGCTGGCTAGGCCAGATATTTTAGGAAAGAAATTCCATCTTGTATCTCATTCATGTAACGCAATCATCTGTAAGATAGTTTCGCTCAATACGATGTTTGTTGGAATGCACAATGGTGCTCAGTTGTTGATAAGAAATGAAAGATATATGGATTGGTATGGATTACGAACTTTGAGTCTTGTCGTAATCGGTGTTTGATTGTATATCCTGCGGCATTGTTCGCGACTGGTTCCAATCCGATGTGATCCGATCTGACCTGATATAATTCACCAGATCCGGTTTGAAAGTCATTTGCGGGCAGTTCCCAATATCCAAAAAGACTGATTCTGCTTTCATCGAACAGTACTTTTGATCTGAACTGTGAACTCAATATACAGAAGACTAACGGGCCGAAACTAGTGGATCCGTCCAGTGACTCCATTGAACAAAATCGTTGGCAATGTTTACGTCTCGACCCATCTACCTGTTAGGCTGAGAACGTCACAATGATGATTATGATGTCAACTCTGTTCGTGTGGAGACTGGAGAGTGTGTAGTTTGGTAATTCACGGTAGCTAAATAGTCCAAATGCATATTGGTCATTCCTTTGTTTGCATTCAATAATTGGGTGAACAGAACATGGCGTATTTGCGCGCCAGCAAGAACAGAACTGCGGCTTCGCATCCAGTAAAAATATTTCATAGATTCCTGATTCACTCACAGTAATATTCATAATACAGAAAAGAATTACCCTCACACCCAACTAGTTTCTCACCGGATTTCTCCTTGTTTAATTTATGACTTGCAAGAGCATTGGGAGGGGCGACTGCCCCCCTCGCCCTCCCTTGGCCACGCCAATGATCCCAGGAAAAAGTTAGATATGTTTCCCTCAGATGACACTTTGCACTTTACTAGAAAACAATTTCTGTTCTTAAAGCAAATTAATAGCTAAGCTACGAGCTCTGTTTTCCTTAATCGTTTGATTCTAAAAACCTACCACAGCCCACAAGATCCTTAGTCAAAAAGAAATTAACTTCATCTTAATTATGTTAAAAGGTAATTAACGAATGGGCCCTAATCAAGCTTATACCAGTGTACAGGACTGAGCAGTGGGGTTTCTTGTTGATTACAGGTTATTAGGAGATGTGAATTTGAAATCCTTTATCTCTAATTTGTCTAAACTTTAAAGATCCTGTCAAGTGACCAAGGATTAGTGTTTGGATGTGACTATTATTTGTTACTGATAATCATCGCATTACTTAAATGAAATTAATCATAAAATATTTGTGATCAAAAGTTAACCTCAAAATGTCGCTACAGCTGAATACTGTTATTATCCTATCTGATCAAGTCCCCGAATTTATTGCTTAATACCCTCCCCCCTCTGTTGGATACCATTTGCCCTTCGCCTCGCTATATTTCCCACACTTTATAACTGCGCCAGCTGCCTTATATTCGATTGCATTACCGTAAATGAACACTAAAGTCTTCTTTAAAAAGCATAATTATAAAAAGCGTTTCATTACCTTATGAATTATTTAGGACTTACTTCTTAGCATTTATTCAGGAGAACTGAAGATGTCATTGTGACAGATTATTCCACGACAGGTGATAGCCACCAATTCGATCTGTCTGAAATTGATTTGTCATTATTTTTTATTCTTTACAGAGCTATGCGTTGAATGGACGTCAGGTGGTGGAGTCGATGTCAAGCGCTAAAGTCATTTCAACCATGCCGTCCAAAATCTTTAGCTTGTTAGTAACGGTAATCATTCTCAATCAAGTGTTTAAAGTGTGTCCTCAACATCTATTACTGGCCATCGATCAGGGCTCTTTGGATTTTAACGAAAGACTGTTCGCATTTTCGTTTGAGAACGAAACATCCACTTTGCAGCTTCTTAAGACAAATGAAGTCTCTTTACCTAATTTGGAAGTTGCACACATACTTTCTAACGGAAGACAAAATGGAAACATCATCACCGTCACAAAAACATTTGCTCGGTGGAAGTACTATCATCGATTATCTGATCATCTTCAAATGCAGCATTTTTCGGTCGTGCACGATGATACGGGGGAACAGGTAAATAGCATATTTTTTTTCTATTAAAATTACGTATAATTACTAATTTAAAAGTCCTATTTACGAATTAAAATGTCTTCCAGCTGATCTACGCAGGTTAATGTTCTCAAAGCACTGATAGCATTTCCCCTTTGGATCGTGATGCCAAAATCTCTGTTTAAAATATGCCGCTGCATTGATGTCACCTGAAGCTTTGATTAAAATCTTCCCTGTTTCTTTAAAGATGCCTGGGCATGCTTCTCCCTCGCACAAAGGGAATTGAATATATATATTGATTGTAAAATTGATTGTTAAATAAAAAGCATTTCTTAGCAGACCCCAGAGAACGATGCAATAAAAGGATTATTTAATTAAGTGTACAATGGCAGAAAGAATTGAACTGCTTATTAGAGTAGCTGAAGTATTTAGGGTGTTGAGGTTCGTGGACATTCACAGGGATGGGCACCGACTGCAACTGAATTCCGGAGAGTTGTCTTCACTGGTGACACGAACTCCCTCGCGAACTTGTATAGATAAATCCAACTTCAACTCATTTTGATTTCACTTTGTATTTCACTCCCGTAGCACTCGCTACACTCATTACACTCGATCCGCTCGGTTATTTAGATGAGAATCATTACTTATATACATAATATGTCTATGTTACTATGTGGAATCACAAATACAAACCTACTCAATTATGTTGGATTAACTATGACTTATTATGACTACAAACTAAACAAACTACGCAAATACAAACATTAGAAAGAATCAATCAGTGTTGGACCAACGGCGACACAAATCAATATGACGTAATTGTCCATTTCTTCACGATGATCAATCTGATCGCCAACATAGGGTATATTAAGTTTAACCTGAAGCTATATGCTTGTAATATGATTCTTTATGACAGTCGGCCTATTCACACGAATATAATTTTCAATAGGGCATTGTATAAATTAAAAGGCTTACAGACAGATACAAACGCTAATTATAATGTGTGAAAATCAAAATATGAAATAAAATCAGTTAGCATGCAGTATATATTAATATAATTACCAAAGTTAAAATTCTACGTACTGAAAGCATTCGTAATATTTTACAGAACTAAATGTAAGTTTACTAGAAAATTAATATATCTTGACCTTGCTCTATAATCAACATGGTTTTGCAGGTCTCCGACCATCGGCGTCGGTCGCCGTGCTACAACCATCTATCTGAAGTCATTATTTTACTACTTGGCATCAACAGCGCCAGTTATGTTACGATTATTGCGATTGGACCGCGATGGATCTCATTAGCCAAAGACGTCGAAGACGAACGTAGACGCCAAGGCTACGTGACGTATTCTTATTTAATGCAACAACAATCACTGACGAAAAGTGAAGTCGGTGACGTCTTGGGTAGCGTCCAAAGCTTCTCTGTCAGTCTTGTTGTGTTATTATGTCCAGATCATTTGCTGGAGTTTTTCATGAATGTAGCTAAATCCTTTGGAATGATTGACACATCGTACACGTGGATCCTTCTGGCTTCGAATCAAGAAGATCTGGACCACATCCATGTTAAACCCATGCGTTATTTCACTGTTCGAGTTAACACCGATTTGAAACTGGACAAACGGTTTATTGAAATGCTGAATGGAACAGATGACACAGCATATGGCGATCGTGGATTGAACGAGTCTTCTGAAAGCAGGTACATGGTTACAGTGCTGGCGGTTTAAATTGATAAAGTTTAATCCCAATGCATGTCGGGATACATGTGTTTCAAGCGCATGCGCGTTTGAGCTAGAGCATGTAATCTTGACAGTTAAGACCAATCGTTTGTCTTACGAGTTTACGAGCACATGAGACGTAGACAAAGAAAGAAAGAGATTATTTGATCGCGTATGGCCACTACACAAGCTGAAATTGACAATCAATGTGACTTGAAATTTGTTCAATTAGTGGGCGTGGTCTATTAACAAAATCCGAGCTGTCATGCAGATTCTTTCTGATGACGTCATCATGGTTTATGTAAGTAAAAACTGAAAAGAAACATTTTCTTATGTAAGAGGAAGTTATTCTTCACTTTATTTGCCAGTTATCATTTTTGACAAACAAACATACATACACTGTGAATAATGTTCGGTGAGTTGGATGAAATCCTTCTTAAATTTCCATTTTATGTCTAGGGGCTTCCGTGTCGGTCAACGTGTATTAAAGATCCTCACAAGTGAAGAATTCAACCAATGCAGTTACAAAATAGCAGTTGACATCATCACTTTCAATCCTATAATTGAGATGGTTCGTTACGATCGCCAAGAAGACGTTTTGATATGGCAACATTCACTGATAGCATCCATTGCTCAAATCCCAACCCTTCGTGTGACGACATTATTAAATGAACTCGTTTTCGTGCAGGCCATACCTCGCATTGATCTGCCTTATAAGGATAAAAGCATATGCATAGATCATGAAATGACTTGTCGTAGTCCAATCAAAAGCTCCAATGGTACCGTGATCGATTGGGAGATCCTATGCTGCTCTGGTATGGTCATCGATATAATTGGAGAGTTATCGAGGGATCTGGGCGTGCATTTTGAAATATATGGCGTTCCTGATGAATTGTATGGCGCAGAAACAGATGGAATATGGGACGGAATGGTTGGGGAATTAATTAACGGCAAAGCAGATCTTGCAGCGGCCATTTTAGACAGCACACCTTCTAGAATCAAAATCATCGATTTTCTTTATCCTTTCTTCGCGTCATCTTACGACATGCTAATCGTCAACAATTTACCGGAAGACATCCAATTTCTTAACTGGAATTTTATTCTACCACTGACTAACAACTTGTTGATACTTCTATGCGTTGCGATAGCTGCGACCGTCTTGACACTACCAATTATCGAAGCTACAAAGAGGCGATTGACAAATGGTTGCTTTGCCAGTTATTCCCTCTCGATGGCATGCACGTATCTCGTTGGCATTGCTTTCCAGCGGGACATCGGAGGACAAATGCCAGCCTCGGTTCCAGCAAAGACAACCTCGATTGTGTTTGCCTTTGCTATGACTGTTGCAATAACGGCGTATACAGCGACTATGACAGCAACTAAGGTCCAAGTGGATGATTCGAGTTTGGTGAAAGGATTCGGCGATCCCAGGGTAAGCCTTTGAAGAAGAAAGATGCAGCATGAGCACGTGCAGCAAGCACTGATCATTCCAGACAATTTATATGTTGTCAAACTTGTCTTGAGCGACCATTCAAGTCGTCTCTTAATAAATATGGTCACTTGAGACAGGTGGTCACCGAAGACAGGTGGTCATTCGAGATAAGTTGGATTGTATTTTAATTAAAATCATTCGATATTAAATCTCCCTGAATTTAGATTTATATTAGATCGTAATAGTCTCACCTGTTTTAAGCGACCACCAAACGGATCAATGAAAAGTGGTCACTTCTATCACAGGTGGTCTCTCAAGCAGGTTGTATGACCTGTGTATATATTTAATATTGCATATTTAAATGCACTGTATGAGTTTGTTTAATTCATTGTCAACATGAGCTCAACTTATTTACATTATAACGAAATTGCATAGTGTGACATCCGTGTTGGAAATTTATCAAAAATTGAAAGTTAATTATCAGAGTATACAGTACACAGGCATAGAACATAGAGACCAGAAATATATTTGTAGCTGAGCATAATCAATATCCACAAAATTATAAATTAAAATTCCTCAGTTGTTGCTATAGCAACCCCCTGTCGTGGTCCGTGATTTGTTATTAGTTTTCACATTTAGTTTCAGAATCCAACACCTGTTTTCAAATTTGGTGGTTACCAAAGCGGAGCCACAGAAAGTTTCTTCAAGAACCACAAAGATGAATTGTATCAAAACGTTTATTACGGAATGGTCCCAAACTCCGTCCACACTTCTGCAGAGGCACAGCGTAAGCTTCAGAACGGGTAAGAGATATTGGCGAATTCTTATGTGCCTCGTTATTGTTAACATTGTAATCTCGTTTTCGTATTGGTTGAAGTCAATGCACAGTTCCTATTTATGATCCGGTAGATGTCTGTTATCTTGGCAGCTTGGCAGTATGTTGTTCTGAATATTCGGAAGTGTTGGCAATGTCTTAGCAATGTGTTGTTGTGATTATTAGCATATAAAGTTATCTTACTTTAGTGTTTATTCTGAGTCTCTTGATTACCGTGTCAAGGATATACAATTATGAATTATACATATATGATACTGTATATACAGTACATGTATATACATATATAAAGTACGCAGTCAAACCTGTCTTAGCGACCGCTCAGTCAGGAGACCAATGAAAAGTGGTCTCTTAAACATGTGGTCGCTCAATACAGGCAAGATCGTATTGCTTGAGCCTTTCAGAGGTCTCTTACCGCAGGCGGTCGTTTAAAACAGGTGGTCTTTAAGACAAGGGAAACTATAGTATACAATGCGTGCCATAGAACATGTAACACATGATCAAATGAGTTCACATATCGATGTTTCAGATTAATGATTAAATCTCTGAATATATTTTCATCTTCTATTGCAGTGAGCTTCAATCTTTCATTTCAAGTACTGCTGTATTGGAAGTGCTGTTAAAGATGTCTCAACAATGCTCCTTTCATTTGGTTACTGGCAGCAAAACTGTCGTCTTTCAATCATTTGCCGTCCCCAAAAACTCCCCCTGGCTGACACCCATGTCTAATTTATTAATTCAGTACTTTTCAGAAGAGAAGATCAGGAAGATTTCTTCGAAGTGGGTAGTGACGCAATGCTCTCATAAATCTGCACAGCAAATCCTTCTCGAAAGACTTCCTCTGGAGTATGTTGGTGGCCTCGTAGTCATACTAGCCTCGACTATCTCAATCTCGATACTTTCATTAGTGGTCGAAATAATTTCGTACAAGTATCAAAACTATAAAAAGTATGCTGTAGAATCTGGGTTCTAATGGAAAGGCGTTCTGGTGAACTGGCCTCGCTCACTCAGCCTCATTTACTAGAAATAATCTCAAAGTGTACTAAACCTCGTTTTACATTCGCTTGTAAATAGAATGTGATAAATTGTATTGTGATTGTATTCATATTGAAGACTGGCTTGATAAAAGTTTCATCCAGACTTACACACAGAGAGCAGTCATATGTTCAAATGCGACAATAACGCCACAATGCTCACACTCCTGTGGATGGTTCCATGGAAGATAGCTCCGGTTCTGTCATTTTCCCATTATGACAGCAGAATAAATACTTCTCTTTAGTCTGTAAGTAATTATGCTGCAGTACTGGTGCTTGGAATGGGTTAGTTGAACGCAAGAGAATATGACCTCTACTATGTAGCTCGCATTGTGCCGACATGAACCTACAGTTTTACAGTCCCGCTTTCCGTTGTCTGTTCAAACTAGGAATTTTTGGACGATCGAATGCCACACGATTTTCAGATTTTCGGTATTTTGATCCTACGACTTCCTTATCAACGGCCGGTCTTCCAAATAAACATGATTCACATACAATACGGTGATTCAGAATTCATACCGGAATCCTACATGACGATGCCTTGCAAGCAGACCCTCAGACCAAGCTTCAGACGTCCCTCAGCAGCCTCTTTAATGTATTAACGGCACTACTTCCCTTATTGAGGAGAATTCAGATGCAGATTGGACTTGCAACTGATTGAAGCAATAGTTATTCTAGCTAAAGCAATGGAGTCTGTGACTAAACCTGAATATGCATGGATGCAAAAAGGCACCTCGCTAGTCGGCTAGAAGACCTAGATCTTGTATAAGTTTCGGCGCGTTCTTTCGAGGGCCACCGGTCGAACTTCTAAACAATTGGAGAGTGTATGTTTACACTAGACACTCTACAAAGCAACTCATGGTGGTTCTTAAAATGAAAGGCGATCGAGTACCAAATGGCCGGTACACGACGACGCAACGAGGCTCACTCGGCGGCAGATATATAAGGGAGATTGTTCGTGCAGATTAACGAGAGTGCGTCCTCGGGTGCGCCTAGCTCGGCAGAGCAGTGGACCGGCAATCCAAAGGTCGTGGGTTCGACTCCCACGGCGTGCCACTTTTACGGTTAGACGACCTAGATCTTGTATACGCTTAAGCGCGTTCTTTCGAGGGCCACCGATCGAACTTCTAAACCAAACTTGCTTAGAATTCGACCAAGAGTGACACGATTCTTTTAGAAAATGGCTTTAAAAGTTGCAACATTCTCGGATAAATCTCGTTGAACTCGGCAGTCGGAAGATGCATGACTTTCGAGAAAACAAAGCAGCTCCACGCCTGAATAATATGAGAAGCTGCTACCGAGCGAAATGGCAACTGCTCGTGGAATCGGCTTTCATCTTCCAAATCGAATCCATATTAATTTGCTATGCTTTATAGTTCTGTGTTGGGAATGGATCATATATTTTACTCGATTCGAATAACCTCAATTAGACGATGAAGTAGTTGTGCTATCAAGTTCAACTTGACAGTGGCTGCAATGAGCCAGTAATGGCGGACCTGCTTTCATTCGAACAACCTCAATTAGACCAACTTGACTATGGCAGCCCGTTGGTTGTTGTTGTTTTTACTACCCATTCGTTTCTCCAGTCAATCGGAATACAGGTATTTGAAATCGGTGGCAGCCTGTACTAGCCTCTCCCAAAGGTTCTCGGGCTCCAAGTCTGTCGGATGGGTTGGGCATTTGGAACAGATGGGTCACGTCATGCGGGATGCCACTGCAGTCCTTGCAACTGTCTACCACTGTTGGGTCCAGCCAGTGATTATAGTTCTTGAGCAAGCGGCAGTGACCAGATCGTAGCTGGGCCAGCATATCGCTCTGTCCTTTCTCGCCAAGGCCTTGTTGACGGGAGGCGGCCGACGCAGGCTGTTGATGTTTGTTGGTTTTCCAGTAGCCCGTTAGTCTATGTTGTTGGCGGTTTTTGGGTTCATTTTTCGTGTAGTGTAAAGTTCCAGTAGAGCCATACCGCTTTTCGGGAATACAATAGAGGGACATGTAATAAACGCATTCGTGCGGCGTACTTGTTGCGAAGTGTTTGGGAAATACTTCAGTGATATTACGCGCCTTATTTATTTCTTCGATAGACTCAAATCTCAATTCACCTTTTTGCGTCTAGCGTGGACAGATTCGACAAGTTAACTAATGAAAATCAGAAAATGTTTGCGTATGGCGAGAAAAGTATCTCCATCGTGAATTTTGATTTTCAAATTTATCTGTGACCTAATTAATGACCTTTTTCCGAAAAGCACCATCAGCCTCTATTTGAATTTTGCTTTCCAAGAGGTTAAAAAATGGCGCATAAACTAGTTGTGGAAGGCAGTAGCTGACGCCTGACTAGACTAGCGCACCTATTCATCATGAAGATCATGGTAATAATACAATGATCTTGGAAATGGAGTCAATGTGTGGTTCGGTGACCTGAGCCTCATTCACCTCGTCCTCTATTACATGCTGTGGAAAGAGAGACCATCACATCAGCGCTGCAAGCTCCAGAGGCGGGAAAGTGTTTGCGTGCTGTCGTAGTCATGGCTGATAGACGCAGAAAGAAATCTAGGACCAAAATTAAGCATTACCATGGCCTTCCATTTGAGGAGTATGCTTCCGATGGCAAAAGAAAGAAATCTTTTTACCGTTTAAAAGACCCGATCGCACCGTCATGCTCCACAGCTGCGTATACTGCTGATGAATTGCAGCCTAATGTAAGCAGTGAATCTGAGTCTGTCCATCATAGCTCGGTTCTGGCTGATAACTTTGATGGTATTGACAGTGATGAGAACCTTGACGATGGAGGAGGTGTCAATATGTGGTCTCGAAGGAAAGAAAGATTGCGAATCGGGTGGGAGGAGAAATCCGAGGAACTACTCTTCAGCTACGCTACAACTTTGGCCATCGACGAGCAAGCACAGTGCTGCTTATGTGAAGGAGAATCTCCACGATATCGATGTCGTGACTGCGGCATCGCGAATTTCTTTTGCAAGAGTTGCTTGCTAAAGCAACACAGTGCAGGAAGCTTCTTCCACAGGATTGAGCACTATGAGGTGAAATCAAGTCAAATTGCTTTTACATATGCCTATATGAAATGCCTGTAAATTGCAGTTCTGAGGTAGACATGTTGTTAAGGGCATGTTTTTATTAGCTGTAATGTACAATTTTGACAACGAAGGACAATTAATGAACCAGATCATCGTAGAAAAGAGTAGGCTACCGTTGAATGTGGTTCAGACAATTCCATTTTCTGGTGGCATAGCACATTGGGCAAAAGTCAATTTGCTTACGTAGGCCTACTGAACTGCCAAAATGCTTTAGTACTTCACTTGGCAGACTGCTATTGCTTTGTTGCTGATTTTGGTCATTCTGGTTTCAAGTTGTAGTTTTAACCCGTAAATTTCGATGTAATTTTGACATGCAGTGTAATTTTTCGAGGTACCTGGATCTACCCGTGTCTTGGTCTGTAGCTGCACTGCTCTGTGCCAAACTCAATATTTGGGGAGTGGGGCACTTGTATTTTGACAATAGTTAGTCTAAGTAATTTGTATATGATGTATAAGCACATTTAAATATATATTTACTGTTTGCATATTTATGATTTTCTCATACGTAGGAGGAGGATTCTATGTTTGTTCCCTGCAAATTTGTTGGAAAGATTTCCCATCATAGCTGCAAAGGCTTCTGCTCAAAGAGTCCAAGGCTGCTTACTTGTGTTGATGGACTAGGTAATGTTGGATGTTTAGTGCACTTTTGACTTTTAAATAAATTTGCCCTGAAATTGAGATTCTAACAGACGTTTGAACAGTTTGAGGACCACTTGATGGTCACCCTGAATGTTATACAGTGAAACCAGTCGATGACAGTCACCTTTGGGACCTAAGAAAAACTACCTTTATAGACAGGTGGCCTTTCTGTCCAGGTTGATTTCTATAGAAAGTGTCATTTTGGGGGTATGAGAGTGGCCTTTATATAGATGTACAGATGGCTGCTTAAAGAGGTAGCCTCTAATACATGTTCGACTGTATGCATAATTTGTAGACCTATAATTTGTCCGTTTTATGGTTGCGGTAATTTGCATGTAGGTTTTACTGTGTTTGATACTCTGATCCACCCAGATGCACGCTTACCTCTAGTTGGTATCAACAAAAATGCAACTCCTCATTAAATATGTTACCGGTAGTTGATTTTATTATCAATTATGCTTACTTTTTGAAGTTGTAGTTTTCGATTGACGATTATTCCCGGTACTCCCTTTAATAGCCTACATCAGTCAAATGAAATTCACATTGACCCTCATCCTACTTTGTAACTCATGTAACAATAGTACATTGACTATACAATTTCTCTGACTTTGTTTTGTTAGGCTTCCAGCATCGAGCTGTATTTGAATTCTGCAGCTGCCAAAGTGATGCCAGCCTTATTGTCCAGAATGGGTTTTGGCCTGGCACCCCTTTAAACCCCACCATTTGTTTCTCGTTTGAGTTCATGGACTTGATGAGCTCAATGGTCCTGGAGTGCCAAGTCTCATTGCGCAAATTCTGCGATGCTATCAAATGCAGATATTCACCTCTCACACCTATTTATGTAAGTGCTCTGTTAGATGTGACACTGTTTGTCAAGTTTTAGAAATTGCGCATTGAATTAGACATGTTTGCTTTGTTAATATGTGATTCTTTGTATGTGTTTCTTTAATGAAGCGTCTTTGAATTGTATTCATATTTTACATTGCCTTTGTTCTTCCCATTTGTAGGCTTTTTACATGCATTTGGCAATCAGTTAATGGAATGCGAATACATGATTATTTGACTGGATAAGCATTTTTTTACATTAGGGGCTTGATATATGTGCTAGATTTTCCTGTTGATCTTTATATATGCTCCTGAAAGTAAAGGGTTGTTCCTTGTTCTCCACACAAATGTAATGATCAGGGTGTTGCTTGTTACCATGCTGTAACTTATTATCAGGAAGCTCTCCATATTGCAGTGACTTTTTTAAAATTACATCTCAGCTGTTACTCTTTCTAACATAGAGTGTTGTGCTTTCTAACCTAGAATGTAACTGTGCTATGACATTGTTAAATTGTTGATTCGTTTTAGGTAAACGATTTCTATCCTGTTCTACAAAGAGGTTGCTATCTGGAGTTTAGGTATTCCTATTTTTGTACTGTTGACATATGAAGTTATGCAGCACAATCCAGTCTTACTTATCAAGTTTAAAAATGTAAACCATGATGATGCTATTTTAGAAATATAAGACCGTCCCCCATGTATTATACTCTCATGTAAGCATAATGGGTGCATAATGATACATGAAAAATGAACTTTAGAAACATGAGTGACAGAGCTATTTTACAATTTTATATTTACTATCATATTTGATTGCAATCATTTCTGTGTTTTTTTTACAATCGATTCAAAATTTGGTTAGTGCAGAAATATTTGCGCAGAAGTTCTTTCATCTGCTTTAATAGAGTTAATCTGTCTGCGGAAAGTGATTGGATAGGTACCAGGTAATTGGCTATGCAATTTTTACTTCTGTCAGGTATTTCAGATACACTTGTGACTATGGAGGAAGCTACACTGACTTAGATCGTGGTACAAGTTGTCCTGGATGTCCAAAAGTAAGATTTTTCAAATATGATAACTATATATTTGATTTGCATGTAATCAAAGAGGAATATAATGACTTTTAGGTGCCTTTATAGTTTTCATGCCTCCTGTTGAAACCATAGCTTGCAATATTTTTATATATGGTATCCATCAGAGTACTGTGAATCAAATTTCTTTGAAAATATGATAATGATGTACTGATTGTGAAAATACTTTGAAAGGAAGACTTTTATACTCGTCTTGCTTAAAGAGAATGCAAATTGATATCCGCTGTAGTCTCAATGTTATATTTTTATGATCAGAGTAAGATTTTAAGCGCAATATAACATTGAATATTGTGTATAATTAAGTGCTTATTTGTCTATAGTGTATCTTTTTGCATTACAACAAATACCACAGATATTTAATGACTAGTACTGTGTGGCTTTCCTCAATAAGTACAGTTGATTGACTGATAATTAGTGTTTGCTAACTTAGTGTTTGCTAATATTTGCGTTGATTGTGTGTAATTTGCAGGACGCTGGTATACGAACGTTTATTGCGGATGGCTGTTTTGGTTTAGTCCGCAAGAAGTCAGCAGGTTCCGCTGAAGATCCCAGCCGTTTCAAGGACAATCTGTTTCTCCTTGAGCAGAAAAAAGTAGATTGTTTTGTTGAAAACTATGAGAGGACAAAGAAAAAGTCGGAGCGAGAGGCAGGAGATTACCTCGATTGCAATTGATTGCAAATTGAAAGATATCATGACATTGACTGGTCTTTATTTCGATAAATAGGGTTGTCACACTTTTCGAGCCGGAGAGGAGACTGCAACGCTACTTTCCAAGGGAAAACAGCAGAAGCTGGACGAGACAGGCTTGTTTGGGACAGTCTGCCGCCACGACCATCCACAGGCATTTTACAGCTGTAAATTTGGTGAACGGTAAGAAGGCTACAATTGTGTGAAACTCCCAGTCTCATATTGATGTTTAGAGCCAAATACTAGTATAGGATGGAAGTTTACTCAGAAATCAATTGTAGTGCAGAATGGGGTACTAATATGGATTGAAATTATATCCAAATTTTATTCTTGGTATGTTTCCTGACTTAGACAAGGATGTAGAAATAGATTTCTCAATATTATGCACAGCTGTGGTGAGTTCATGCAATTTCCTAAATTTGTTAATCCTTCATGTTCAATATCTTTTATAGTGTATGCTGCCTGAAAAAAAAAACACCAACTATAAAGAATGCATGCAGTGGAAAATTTATTTGAAGAAATTATGTATAAATATATGATGTATGACTTGTATGTGGTATGTAGGCTATGTATGCATGATGTGCTCTGCCTAAGATCCCTCGCTCTCATGTTTGCCGTGTGTGTCTCTGGAGCTTGGATGAATCCCGCAGTTGCACCTCCTTGCCACGTTAATGTGGGTGCTCCTGCGGGGACACGGCGCAGAGTGTAGACGGTTTTGTGCATGGTAGCAGTACTAGCTCTCTGTCTCTCTCTCAAGAGGGACCATGGACTAGACTGGTCAGGCTGGGGATCCGGCCAACTCACTGAGTTCCCGGCAGGGTGCTGCAGCTGGTCATCGAGCCAATTGTCTTGGTTTCTACCATGCAGCTGTGGCTTGGTTTTCTTGTTAGGTTACACTTCTCTATTTCTGTAATTGTTTGTAACCCTTTACAGAATTGGCTACATGGTCTATGGCCTCGAACAACTGCTAAGACCATTAAAAAGCACATCTTTGCAAGCCTTTTTGATGTATGACATCTCTTGCATCCTTGAAAAACACCTGAAGGTGATGTTACCTCAATATTATAGTTGATTGTGGATTGATAGTTGCCTTTCCTGTTACCCTACGTTGCATTTTGTAATATTTGTTACAGTACTATAGGATTGTTTATTACTGTTAGTTTGCTGTGTTAGAGGACAGTTGAAAACATTACCATTTACAGATAATTGCTTGACATTATCGTACAATTTAAAAGTGTCCTGTGAGGAGGGTAGTTCTATATGATATTGCACGAAAAGATGTCTGTGTATAATGTACGTATTATAGTTATTCTTGTTTGTTTGTCTGTCTGCTTTAAACCCGACACCTACTACTCATTAGAAGTTAAGGATTTAACTAGCTCTGCAAAACAACTCATTTTAGGTTCTGATTGTCCACGGTTCCCAAAACACAGCACACTGCCCTGACAATCAATTAAGCCAGCTCAAAGTTGAATAATGCAAAATGGGGCTTAATTTAACTGAACTGTTTGTCATAGTGTTGCTTTGAAACCGGGTTATGTTTTCTGTAAATTTAATGAAAATATCATTGTGGAATGCGCACCTCGGATTTGCTGTGCTTGCCTTGGCAAACCGTCACACTCAAAATGGTTTGATCGGTTTCAGTCTCTTGATAGCTCTGTTTGAGCTAAGAAGCAATGCGTTGCATACCACACTGGCCAAAGCTGTTTAGCAGCTTGATCAGAGAAGCTAGTACTTCTACAAGCCTGGACTTTTTTCCTCCTGATTTCCACTTGTAAATGCTCTCGTAATATTGTCTTATTGCAGCGGAACAATCGGCAGGACCTGCTGAGCAAAGTCACCCTCGCAATCCCTGGCTTTCATGTCTATGGGCATAACATGCAATGTCAGGTGTGGCTTAGTTGTAAGGTGTGATACTTCCCAGATATATGATATAGTAATAGTATCATAGAATAGCATGCAACATTTCATTGAAAATATTTATTGTAGTGATATCCTAAACGAGCTTCCGAAGTGTAATTCTGCACACCTGCAGATAAGGTTTGTATTGATGGCTAGTGCCTAAGGCATACGCTTAGTTTATTTCTGACTTGAATTATTCTGACTTGGGCTAATTATTCTTTATTTGTAGCTAAGATTCAGTCCACGTCGTTGTGCTGGTTTGGGCCTTACTGATGGCGAAGGAGCGGAGAGACTCTGGTCCTACCTTCGAGAATTTAGTTACATGACTAAAGAAATGACGTCGGCCAACAGAGAAGATGTTCTGAATGATGCGTTGTTGCATTTCTCAGAAAGAAAAAAGCAACGGCTAGGTAGATACAGAAAAATGGTTTTTGTGGTTTAAAAATTATTTCCTGATAAATTTCATACTGCTGCTTCTATACTGTAAGAGACAGATTTGCTGATTTATGTCCGGATTTAGCCTTCATTCCAGGTTGTTTTTATTTTTTCTGTGTTTTGTCTGTTTCCTATCTTGCCTCAGGATCATTGTTGGTGGCAAAATTGCAGAAAGCAAAGACTCTGAAGGACTCAACAGAAAAAGAGCTGGAAGAATTCCTTGCCTTATGTATGAGATAATATCATTATGGGATAGATAATATATTTTATAATTTCCTACTGCTAAAATAAAATGCATGCCAGAGAAGCTTCTTTTGCTTATGCAATAATGTACTTGATAATGCCAAAGGGTTTGTCACAATTGCTTTAGTTTCTATGTGATATCCAGTAGGCAGTTTTATAGAGATTACATTTCTATCAATCTACAGCTATATAAATATTTATATACTGTTTAAGTGTTTATACATTGTAATTGTATGTAATGTTTACATTCACCTTAATGGTTTTTGTGGTTGGTGTTAGAGGAGAGCTCAGATGGTGCTTCTACTGTATGCAGTACTTTATGTATACAAATTTCTGAGCATAAACAGTATATGGACTCAGGCAAATACACATATATACTTTGCAAAATGTGCAGGTATTTTGGAGGGCCTCGGTAGAGAAATGATGAACTTTTAATGACCAGACAGTTGCATGATAGAGCATAATGTATATCCTTAATTTGGTAACAAGATTACCTGTAGCTAATTACTTTTAAGTACATTGTACTCAACAAATTTCAAACTGCCTTGATGGAAATGCTTCTCTTTTGGACATACTCTGTTTCTGTAGGCCCTGGACTTGATGCTAATGGTGTCTCCATCTTGGCTGATGCAGAGAAAAGAAGACTCGAGGAACCTACAGGTGCTATAGAATTGTAGTTGCATTCTGACTTACCGACATGTCGATAAGTAAGCATGCAAATCTCTTTCATTAACCACTTACTTCGTATCGCTTCTTGACTAGTTTTAAAATTATGTTACCTATTCAAGCTATAATCTTCCTATCTATTGTCCATGTAATGCGGCTTTTACATTTTCTTTCTGGTTGTAATTCGTATCACATGTTATCCTATTTTCAGGATTATATTGAACTCTCATAAATACGTACATAGATTCATAGCATAAACCTAATCAGTTTGCGAATTTGAATTTTTTAGTCGATCAAGTGGAAAGTTGGGACGAATCATACGTTCAGTCTCTTCTGGAGTACAAGTCTGTCAGGTACTATACACCTGCCACATGGACCCTGTTGAATTTGGTCTTAATTATTTTGTGATGAAAAATGATAACATTGTCTCTTACAGGATGTCATTGGAGAACTTAAACAGTTCAGACATTGATGCTGGAGAGGAGAAAAAACTCCTGGCTAAAGAGAAAAAGTAGACATGCTTGTTTTTATATCAAGTGAACATTGTTAATAATGCACAGTTGATATACTACACACATTGCAACACTACACACATTTATTTTAGGATCAATAAACAGCTGAAAAAGATTGAATCGAAGTTTACGGTGAAGGAACGTTGGACCAGTAGCGACCCAACATACAAGTCAGCTTTTCAGCGGCTCAAAAGTAAAGAAATTGCCAGCCTCCTCATTGATATTCATGGCTTTGCCTATGACCGAGAGATTTGGAAAGAGCAAATGAAACGTCGGTCCAGCGGTATGCTCCCCCCCATCTGGTCATAATCATCATTAATTCAGAGCCTCTTAAGCCATAAGGCTCTTTTCAAAGGACTGATTGTTTTTAATGTTGTTTGATATTGTTATCACAGTAAATACAAGGTGTCTTCATTTGTACGAAATGTCTAATTTCTGAGCACAGACATGCAACCATGTGTGCATTCTGAATATCGGCCTATTTGATATGCATCAGATTGATATAATATTTCACTTTACTTATGTTGCTGTTTCCATTGTAGCTGGTCAGTCTGTCGCGGTAAAAATTTCCAAGAACATTGCTAAAGTCACTAAAAAGATCAAAGCTGCTCATCAGATCTTAGTGTACAAATTTGGCCAATCTGGAAAGGATTGCGATTGTCCTTCGCTGGACAAAGTATTCGACATTTCAAGTGACGTTTACCGCGACCTCACTCTCCCCCTGACCTCGACAACTGCGGAGAGGAAGGCAATCGACCTCCACATGCTTGCAAGTAGATGCAAGGAGGAAGAAGTTTTAGTGAGGCAAGAGATGCAAGCCCACTTCGAATTCTTGCGGATTCAAATCCAGAAAGTAAAATGTTTGCTGGTCGAAGAGCAACATGAACGTTGTTTCCCTCCACCTCTACTGCGCCAGATTATTACTGCCCATACGAAGCAGCTGCTTTTATGCGTAGAGTTTTACTCTAGCTACATCGAGCTACCAGACCTGCCAGCCACTGTTCTGCCGAAATCGAAAACAGTATCGCTGTTCGATT
>OFHS01000344.1:563-21483 GCA_900245855.1 Calvadosia cruxmelitensis
TTATCCGTGAGTCATGCTCCGAGAGCTTCTATGTTTCAAAAAGTAGTCGCAGCTGTAGCGAACTACTTTTTAGCTAAAAAATAGTAGTTTTTAGCGAACTACTTTTTGATTTAGGATAATCATTTTAGCTACTTTTCCCACATACATTTGCATCTGGATTTTGCAAATCCCAAGACTGTAGCACACTGTTTCCTGAAAACGACTGAAAGTTGAGGTGACACTGCCCGCTAGAACTATATAATTGACTTTAAAATAGCATGACATAGCCAGTGATTTGAAGTCGTGTTCGTGTAACAAGTCGCACATTCCATCAATAATGATGAAAAGCCAAAATTCTTCTTTCTGATTGACTTTGTAAGAAAATGAAAGTAGTCAGTAGCGAAGTAGCTAGCTACTTTTTGGGAGATGTAGCGAATAGTTGTAGCTAACTACTTTATTTCTCCTGTAGTTGTAGTTGTAGAGAACTACATTTCTAGAGAGTAGTTGTAATTGTAGCGAACTGCAAAAATATAGTAGTCAATCCACCACTGATTATAAGCAGCAAATTTACAACATTTAAGCACATGATCTATTTAGCATTTGTTTCTTGATATCAAACAATGTCTGTGTGTACAGTGTGGAGTATATGTAATTGTAAGTATATCCGAAGAGAAGAAGATCTCTTAAAATAAAGCCATCAATCAAGTCGATTTACTATTTCACAATTCTAAATATGTGAATTTGAATCCTGATCAAAAGTTCAACTACAGTATCATGACGTGCAACTATTTCACTGTTTGTTGTTTTTTCTCTGTGTAGCTAATCCTTGTCAAAATGGTGGAAGCTGCATGGATGGTATCAATAGATACACATGCCTTTGTCCAGTTGGATTCACTGGTGAAAACTGTGAGACAAATATCAATGACTGTGCCTCTGGACCTTGCCTCAATAATGGGATCTGCACGGATCACATTGCCAATTTCTCGTGCAATTGCACGCATGGCTACGAAGGTCGCACTTGCGATAAGCAAATTAATTACTGCCTGACTGCAATGTGCAAAGTTGGCGGAACGTGCGTACCGTTGCTTGGCACATTCAAGTGTATATGTCCGCCAGGATTCACTGGTCAAGACTGTGGAACGAATATCAACGAATGCGATCCAAATCCTTGCAATGTGACCGGCACTGACTCTTGTCTTGATCGCATTGCCAATTTCAAGTGTATATGCAAGAAGGGCTACAGAGGAACATTCTGTGAAATCGGTAAGCTAGCTTATAAATTGTCAGTTTAGTTTCTCACAACACAATCTGAGAGGGGCATGATTAGAAATCATAACAAAACAAATTTAGCTGTCATCAGTTTACGGCTGAGTAATTTTCAAACCTGCCATGCAATCAAATCAATCGTTGTGCAAAGCTATATCAAGAACATGCAGAATATTTTCAGAAAGAAAAACTGAAGTCTCTCTGATTAATTTACTTCATTCAAGTGACACTTCTGACTTACTGTCTTCTGATGAGAAATTTGAAATTTTCTGGAAAAATGGCTCTTGAATCAAAAGCACGATTAAATAATTGTAATTATTGTTT
Source organism: Calvadosia cruxmelitensis (assembly GCA_900245855.1). Taxonomy (NCBI): domain Eukaryota; kingdom Metazoa; phylum Cnidaria; class Staurozoa; order Stauromedusae; family Kishinouyeidae; genus Calvadosia; species Calvadosia cruxmelitensis. Next base: position 2,133 of record OFHS01000344.1, read on the forward strand.
ATACAGAATAGTTCATGTATTTTTATAAAAAGTTTTTTTACCACGCAGCCAGGCGTGTTAGAATTGCCTGATCAAAGCACTTGGGATGTAGGAAGACACACACATGAACATCTAACACAGAACGCTCACACATTCACTGTTGACTGAAGGGTTTTGTTTACTTCACATGTTCAGCTGATCTTTTCATGTTTAATTATACATATCTTGATCTTATGAATATCTTTCGTGGAGCTGATAAAATTGTAATTATACTGAGCTCATTTATTTGATTATAATATCTTATATTGTTTGCATTACACTTTGACAGACATTGACGAATGTGATCCTTATAGCGGAGATTGGGCCATTGAGGGCATTCAAACCATCACCGCAGATGGATTATGTGGGAAACATGGAGACTGTATTGATGGAATTGCCGGCTACAATTGCAGTTGCTATCGTGGCTGGAAGGGGGATGCTTGTGAGATTGGTAGGGATTGGTTTTATTTTGGTCATGTTTAACTACGCGAGTGCCTTATTGTATAAAATGTGAGACCATGGATACCGTTACAGACCATGCACGATTGGCTTTTCTTTGGACCCCTGGGGGGCTACAGAGCCCCTTTCAACCCCCCCAGCTGGTCTGCTTTGGTTTCTATTAATTGACTTTGCCACTCAGGCTACTTCTGACCCAAGACTTGCATGTATCACTGTAGAAGGCAAAGAAGGAGGCTTTCGCAACAGGTCTACATGTTGTTGGTCCAATGACAGGGAGAGATGGCAAAGGCAACATAAAATAAAGGGTAGCATATGTTCATGATCTCACAAACATGAATACCGTTACAGACCATGCACGATTCCAGTTCGCTGATCAGCATTATCAATTTATCATGTCTATTTCAGTCAACAAATCCAATAAGTTGTGTAATATCCAGATCTCGTAATCAGGTGTCAATATTGCGAAGAACTAAGTTTGATGGTTAAAGCAATGTGTTGTGTGCCGATAGTATTCTGCAATAATCTCAGAGTAGGCCTATATAGATGATTATAGATAATTGGATGGAATGGTTGGTACGCTAGGAGTTTCTCCACTCTTCCTTTCCCTTAAATTTGTTAGCAGGTAGTCATAGAAATTCCACTGACTTATAGTGTGACTGGTGCTTGGTTGTGGTCAGTTGTGGTGACAGGTTTGCTATCTTCACTACTGTCATTTGCGGGTAATTATGCAGGTCCCACCAAGTTGATTTCTGCTATTCAAAGGTAAAAACCTGCCACCAAACCAAGCACCAACGCCAAAGCAACTTACGTGTTGTGATGAGTCTAATGGCAGATGTAATGATTAGTGGTGTTATATGTCTGGAGATTGCTCGGCTTTCTTAACTTAAAGCGCATGTGATAGATCCTCTGACTTTTTATTTTTGGTGAGTTTTATTGCAATGAAAGCATGACACCGCATGCTAAAGGACTGTCTGATTGGATTGATGAATTACAAGAGCCGCCCTGTTTAGTCAGCACTCCTTCTTTATGGTAATTTAGGCCTATTGTGTTCATAGCGTAAATCTAGTCGCCTATACTACAGTCAAACCTGTATTAGTGGCCACCTGTATAGAGCAGTCATCTGTGTATAAAGGCCACTCTTCATAACCCCAAAATGGCACTTTCTATAGAAATCAACCTGGACAGAAAGGCCACCTGTTACCATGACAGAAATATTGAGTTGACTCATGACTATAAAATGGTGAGTTTTTGCTTGATTAACCGTTTACTTAATTATTCACTGTTTCATGCTTTTCAGATATTAACGAGTGCTCGTCCAACCCATGCCTTAACAGCGGAAGCTGTCTCCAATCTGCAAATGCAAGCTACTTGTGCGCTTGCCAAACTGGATTTACAGGAAGAAACTGTGAAACAAGTGAGTTTCTGGACCATCCCGCCAAAAATGAAATAAAAAATACGTAACAAATGAAAGTTTTGTGTACAACTAGAAATCGATTGTTTTGATTGTGAAATTTATGCTCCTTCTCTTGATTTGTGCTTTTCTGTCTTTATTCTTCTCAGATATTGATGACTGTGCCATTGCAAGCCCTGCAACAAAGTGTTGTGCTGGTGCTACCTGTGTAGATCAAATTGACTCCTTCTACTGCAACTGCGACAATGGCCTCAAAGGCATCGACTGTTGCTCGGGTAAACGACCATCAATCCTACTGCTCCAATATGTGTCATGCGCAGGGCTGGATTATCCATTAGGCACAATAGGCCAATGCCTACAGACCTTCCAGAGTGATAGGCCTTCCAAACGTTTGGCCATCGTTTTATTAAATTTGAATATATTTTCTAGAGTTTTTATAGGTGTGTTTCTTGTTTAGTCAAATAGCAGCTACATCAATCCATTGTAATAAGCCTATACATAGTTGTACGGCCGTAATATATTACATTACTACCTTTGCCGGATTAGAAACTCTAGAGCTAATGGTGTTACTTGTAAAGCTGATGTGAACATGCATCTAACTTGCAGTGATATGTTTTGAGCTACGGTGGCTATAATTTCTTTTGCTGTAACTTCATGGGAAAGGCATTTGGCTTACTATGATTAAAATAGCATATACATTGACTCAGGAACCAGGAAATGCAGTATTTGGCAAGCATAAATCCAATAATATCAAGGGGAGGCCCCCTGGAGTGCCCTCAGCGGCAATAGGCCCTTTGCGTCATTTGGCCTACGGCCCACTTTCTTCTAATCCGGCCTTGGTCATGCGTAATTGAGCAGTTCATCTTTTCTACCGCTCTGTTTTTCATTTGCTTTAATTCTTCAACTGTCTTGTGACTTGCAGCCACATCTTGGTGTGAAAACAACCATACTTGCTCCATGAATGGTAAATGCAATGATCTTGGGGTCGACTTCAACTGCAGTTGCTCATCAGGGTACACAGGAAGACGCTGCGCTCAAGGTAGTTCATTACGAGGTCTTGACTCATTTGTTCTGTTTAATGGAAATTGTTTTGTCATTTACAGACAATATGAAACTACTAATGTGTTCATGTTTCCAGCCAATAAGGCTGCATTTAGGATGGGTGGGCCTATAAAGCAATTTTCTGTGAGTGGTCTTTTTATCGCTCTTTTTATCGCGTGTTTCTAAAACCCCTGTGGATCACTTTAACACAATCTTGTCTTAATTGATTGCAGAAATTAGTACGGCACTCCCAATCAGAAGAGAACTTGCAATAAACCTCTTTGCAGATAGATTAGCAGCTACCTACAGCATTGATCGATAAATTAAATTTCAGAATTCAAAGAGCCGCTTTTATCATTCATCATCATCGTCATCATTTATTCAGTAAATCTGATAATCCATATGGCTTTTTTCCACAGAGCGGGTTCATGATAAAAAGGACATTTAAGTTTACTAATGCATAATGTTGAAAAATAATCCTTCAAGCCTAAGGCATACTTAATCTTATTAAATGTCTTGATGTGTGTTTTTCAGATGTTAACGAATGCCTTTCAAGTCCATGCCACGGTAACGCAGAGTGCCTTAATCTCCCTGGAAGCTACGTCTGTGTCTGCCCTGTTGGATTCACTGGTCCTACTTGCAATATCAGTAAGTTGCAGGAAACTTATCTGCATCTCGTTGCTAGGGGCAACTGTTGTGGTGGTTGTTGTTTGACTTTGATGGGGTATCTCTTGTATGGCAAATACCACGACCAAGAGATGCAGGATAGATACAACATAAGTGTACTAAATTGTTTGAGTTTGAGTTGGATTTATTTGTCAAAGATATGCAAGTATTATTGACAAGCAAGCACAGGAAAGTAATAATCCTTGAACGTTTTGCCGTCAAATAACATTTGCGAACTTGGATAAATTATGGTCATGTAAAACAAATAGAAGAGTCTGCAGTAACTGCGTCATCAAGAAGATAGTGTCATACTTGAATTGCAAAATTGTTGTTGTTGTTGTTGTTGTTGTTATATAACCTTCTTTTTCCGTTTTATTTTAGTTGTGCTTGTGATAGAACCAATGTCCAAGCGATGTTTTGTGTCTCTATTCTATGTTGATGTATTTAAATTGTATTTTTCTGTGTTTATAGACATCGACGAATGCATTAATAATACATGGTATGTTTCTATGTCTGTGCATCAGTTTCATACCTCGGGCAACAGATTTGTGTAGTGCTCTCATTTATTGTATTCTGTTGCGGGGGCGTAAATAATAAAATTAGAAAAATAGCTTGCTAATTTAGCAATTTTATTTGTCCATTTGGTTTGGTTTTAGACAACTTTCTTCCAAAATTGTTTCTAATTTTATTGAATTCATTTTCTACCTTCTTAGCTAGTTTAGCTAACTTTGTCACTGCTGAAACCAACCCGTGAGATTTGTGAGCAACGGCTGTGCAATGATGAACTTACTATTGAGATGGAAACATCATCATCAGACTGCTTGTTTTGGGTCTTTCTATTGAAAACTGGTTTCAGTTTTATAGTGTAACTTAATTTTGAAGCACTTGGTTTAGTTTAGCAAAGTACTTTTTGAAGTTAATTTGTTCTGTGTTTTGCAAACTACTTTTAAAAGGATTAGTGTTAGCTTTAATGAACAACTTTACACCACGTTTGTTTTGAAAATACAATTTATAATTAATCGTTCTGACATGTCTCTTTGCTGTTCTTGTTTGTTCCCAGTCAACACGGTTCGAAATGCATTGATGGTCGTGGATCGTATTCATGCAATTGCACATCGGATGGTTTTTCACCGCCATTCTGCAATGGTCAGTTGATGTTACTTGTAGGAATTAATTGTAATTTTGTCGTGACTGACTGATTTTGTTTATTTGTGTGTACATTCTAATAGAAGTCTAAACTGTTTTCATCAGAACCTGTCTTGGAGACCACCTTTCATTTGGTCCCCTAAAGTTTCAACTATTACCATTTACAGTTTAAGTGTGCTCAATTTGAACGCCATATAATCAGACTAGCTATTTGATCACACCAAACATTCAAGACGGAATAATTTCACCAGGAAATTTGATTCCGGGTAATTGGTCCAGCCATTTATCTGGTTGGTGTCGGTGTGGTCTAGCGGCTAGTATGCATGGCTGCCAGTCAGGCGACCCGGATTCGACTCTCGGCCCAGCCGACACATAATGTTTGCTATATCTTCTGTGGTTTTTATTGCTGAGGGCCCCAAGAGAGAGAAGCTATTGGCTTATTGGGCTAACCTCCTTAAACAGCGTTTGCGACCACTCTTCAATGATCCACTTGCTGATGGCTGAATATAGTTTTTAACAGTTGTATTATAGTTATTGTGTGTATCTTGGACATTTAATTTAATCTAATTTGACATTGAATTTTATATTACGCAGTGATGTGTTTATAATTTAATGAATGTAGTGTATGCTTGCCATCTTGGGCTTGCTGTATTTTGTTATTTTTGATTTAAACCTATCTTCTTGAGCATGGCAGTTTCAGCACCAGCTGACGAATATTTCCCTTTCTTTTGATAGATATTGATGAATGCGCCAACGGACCTTGTGCCAGCTATCAACGATGCGTCAATTCAATTGGTGGATTTGAATGTGTTTGCCCTGCCGGCTTCACGGGAGCTGATTGTAAAACTGGTAAGTCACGAACTGAGTCAAACCACAATGCCACTAAAGTATACTTCAGCTATCTGTTAACAACACTGCTTAATTACAATTCCACTTCAATTGCAGATGTATTGAAATTTAAAATGCCACTGCAGTATACTTCAGTTATCTGTTAACAACACAGCTTAATTCCAATTCCACTTCAATTCCAGATGTATTGAAATTTGAATGTTGATTTGTCTTTCTTCGGTGCTACTTTGTCAGCCGCGTCTGACCGTGATTTATGGCGTAGTTTATGTAGTAAGCGCATTAAGAGGAAGAGGGACGGCCTCTTCTTATAGAGGACCGTCTATATCATATTATTAATTCCACTTTGACATTAGATTAGAAATTAATACATCGTATTGTTAACAGGGTGTTTCTTCTACGTCGAGTGTTTTATAGCTGCTTAAAAGGCTATCTTAAAAATATTCACACATTCAACAAAGTTCCAGATGCATTGAGATGCCGTTTCACTTTTATATTGTCCATGTCACCATGCCTTTTATACTGCGGGACATTTAACATCAAAGAATTGTGATTGACTTTGACAATGTGTTGCCTTCTGTAGATATCAATGAGTGTGATCCTAATCCTTGCTTTGGCAATCACACGGTCGCGTGCCAAAATCTCCTCAACGATTTCAGATGTGATTGTTTTGGCGTCTGGAAGGGACGATTGTGCGAAACAAAAGGTACAGTTTTCATTTCATTCAACTAGTGAGATGATTGATTGATTGATTGATTGATTGATTGATTGATTGATTGATTGATTGATTGATTGATTGATTGATTGATTGATTGATTGATTGGTTTATTATTTTGGTTGATTTGTTATTTAAGTCCTTATTCTCTTAAATGATCCAGATCCGGAACTTGTCGATGGGTGCAATTGCGACCATGGTGACTGTGTTTTAGTCCAACAGCAAGAAGTATGCCAATGTGAACAAGGATTCCAGGGTACGGTTATAGGGCATTTCACTGTTACCAATACGTGATTTATTATTTCACTGGAGATTTGATACAAACTAGTGACATATTTCTCTGAGTTATCAGCTAATGTTATCCCGTTTAATTTTGATTTATCTGTCAAAAATGTTGAAAAATTAATACCGGTACATACATTTGACAGGCAAGTACAGTCAAGTAGGATTTGCACTTATACACAGGCAAAATCGATTTACAAAATTTTGAAATGTTAACATTAGCTAGCATTGCTGTTTTGGATCTTTACAGTTTTCAATACTGAAACATTACATTATTGTAATTTCATCTATAGTTTTCTCCTAATTACTTCCATATCGATGATATATGTCATTCTATAGTTTGTATTATCAGTCGTATGGTTCTAGCGATGCTTTTATCTTCGATTTTAGGCACGAAATGTACAGAAAGGCTGTCTTCAGGTATGTTTAGCAAAAATACATGAAATCACAAATCTGATCTTGTCATTTCTTGCTTTTCTTCGCCATGATTTATCTTTCTGCTGACAAAAGCTGTCTTTAATTACGGTCAAATATGTATTAGCGGCCACCTCTATAGAGCAGCCACCTTTGTGTAAAGGCCACTTTTAATAACCCTAAAATGATACTTTCTATAGAAATCAACCTGGACAAGAGGCCACCTGTCTATAGAGGCCATTTTTCTTAGAGTGACTGCTATAGACAGGTTTCGCTGTAGTGCAATTTTGATTCAGTTGTTGTCTCTTAGGTGACGCAATTTCTGTTGTCTGTGGTGTAAATCCATTGTACTTTAACTGCTTCTTTGCTTTCTATATAACTTTTGTACTGATCTGATCTCAGACGTACTCCTGTCACATGATAGTTTACTGTCGTATAATTGGTGGAAAGTGATATCATTTTTTGATTTGTTTTTCAGGTCAGCAGAGCGAGAAAGAAGGTAAGACGAATATGTAATTGCAATCAACACATTATGGTACAGTCAATAGGCTTTGGTCTACTTAATTCTATGTAAGATTGTAGTGTCTAATCTGTAGTAGATGATGAAGGATTTGATTTATTCATCCGTCTTAGGTTCAATTCAACATCCTGTTGGTTTGGACGAGATTTTTAACTTAATTAGCTAGCGAAATTTTAGGTTATTTTAATTTTAATTAGTACTAGGTAAATTGTATGTTAAATTAATTAAATGTGGGTGATTGTAAATGGTCTTAAAGGTAGTTCTTAATTCTAAAGAAATTGATTCTATTGTATTTGGATTTGATGATTTTGTACATTTGTGGTTTTTCTGTTGTAACCTCTTTCTCGCGTCTGTTGACAGATGAGAGTGACTTGAAGGTGTGGCTTGGTCTGATTGTGGGCGTGGTCGCTCTCGTGGCATTGGTTGTCGTGGTGATGTACATGGTCCGACGTCATATGGCCAAATCACAAAAGAGCAAAGTGCCAGGTTGGTGACGTGAGAGTTTTTTTGTGTTGCCATTAGCTGTCTGCTTTGCGATACAATGCACTGATTTGTTGGTTTTTTTATTTGAAGTGACGTACTCTCATATGAATTCTGGCAATGTGGAATTGAATCAAAGAGACATGATGTTCGCCAACCCCTCCTTCTCCCTTGGACGCGACAACCCGGGATTGGCAAAAGAATAGTTGAGCCTCGCTACGTCTTACACCACCCTCCGACTACACCCTCTGTGGTCAAGCCTTCGCTCCAAATCGATCTACGCCATTGCTCAACTGATCATAATAACTGACTACAGCAGTGATACGAATGGGCCACGACGTTTGACCTTGTCCGTCAAAAGAAGCACGCGATTTCTGCCATATTTTTATACAAATTGTACTTATAAAATTAAATAAATTGTACGAATTGTTTAAGTAATTTAGATTAGCGTAATGGCTGGCCCATTGCTCCACAGCCAACAGCTACGCATCTCACGCAGTGCAACAAAAGATGTTGTGCTCTCTTGAATCAGGAAATGATTTCGCTACAAGACAACCAGCTCGAACCATCCACTTCTTGTGTGATTTATCGCGGGTTCTTCTTTCTGGTGCAGCCGTAATGCCTTGCTATTGCCATGGTAACAGGAGCGAACACTTCATCATCATAATGAAATGCATCGTTGGGAGAATATCGAGTCTGTGTCCCGCGCGGGTAAGAGGCTGTTAGTGGATAGACATCCAAAGTGTTGAATCCTCGTTTACAGAAAGCATCCATTGCGTACGAGTTGAACAGCATGACTCTCTGTAGAGAAATATTAGCGAGATTAGATTTCAATTATTTTCACAGAGAGTTTGCACGCTGTTTATATCAGTCTTGGACTGCCATGCGACCATCTTACCTGTGAAGTAATGTAGCTTCTGCTGGGATGATGGGGATTAGCCAATCGCTCTCTGTGAACAGCGGTTGTTGTCTTATAAAAGACGTCACCACGGAACTCCCCCGTTGCCCTCCAATTATAGAGATGATGTAACAGCGTGTTAATGAACGATGCGTAAGTGAAGAATGGTAACGCCGAGACGAAATGCAATCCAAAGCTAAGAACCACTACACTGCCTTCATTTATGTCGTCTCTTAGCAACCGTTCATGCAGCTCTCCAATCACTCGCAATGGATCGAAAGGCCGACGATTAAAAGTCCAAGCGTCTTTGCTGCTGTTGAATCTATAAACCCAATTGTAGACCACTTCACAACGATGAAAGATCTCAGAGCAGAGAGCGGTGGTGCGTATTGATCTCACGTAGCGCAAGGCTAAAGAGTCACCGTAGACAAGCAGCGTGGCGTTCTTGTGATTGGTGTTCTTTTGACATCGTTGCTCTTCGCCTGCAAGATGGAGATGATTTGACAGGCAATTAAGCGCATCGAAAATAATCAATTTCCGCATGATTTCTGAATTTTATTTTCTCGTCTACTGAACAGTGGAAGACAACTAACCCTTGTGTATGCGACAACTTGTGACACGGTCTTGTGTATACATATACCCACTCAGTAGTTCCACTGCGCTTAATTAATGTGACCCCCTCTAGTTGTACATAGGGCGAACGCCCTTTGTGCAGTCCCTCTTCCTGCGCTACTGCTTTGTTTATCGTAGTTTGTACAGTGCAACATGTTATCGTACATCGTATTATGGTGCAAAGTCTTCCAGGATACAACAGGTTAGACAGTTCAATCTGAAGGTCAATCTGAAGAAAATCAACAAAATGAAGCAAATTAACCTGCTTGTGAAGAATGCCAAATATTGTCAATCCATTTTCCACTGGCCAACCAGATGCATTTTGATCTGGAAATGTCATCTAAAAACAAACACGAGGTGATACATCGTTTAGGTTCAACATAATGAGTTTGAAATACTTTCGAAATGACTTCCCGCAAAACATCGATCCAAATATTACAAAAAAATATCATTATAAAAATGCCGAACTACCCGCCAAATGGACATCATGCGTTGAGTTCTTTTGTTTCTTTGGGATCTTGAAGTCAATCCCTGCACCATTCCATAATGCTTTACCAATGAAGTGCGAACGATGTTCCCTCGAGGCGACTTGCTGGTTGCTGCCGTGGACATTCCCTATAAATGAAGAGGAGAAAGCACATTACAATCGAAGCCAGTCGTCTACCGTCTAATCTTTTAACCTGGCTTGAGCGGCCACCAAGGAGACCTAGGTCGCTTAACACAGGTGATCAATGGAAGCATGTAAGGCTTGGTATGTTGTATGTTTGAACAACTGATGATAGTGATGATGATTTGAAGGTGGTCTATTCGCGCAGGTGGTCGCTTAAGACAGGTGATCACTTAGATGGTTTAAAACCGTATTTCGTAATTCTATTCGCATTGGCAGAGTGCCAACATAGCGGAGGCGGTGAGACCAGGATGCGTGCACTGTACTTCTACTGTACGAATTGCACCTTGGGAAAACCATTCAATCGAAGGATCTCTGAGTCCATGGCAACCGGTGTAATCGAGGATTAAGTACACTGTGTAGTCCCCAGGTTCCAACTCATCAACAGCAATCGTGTAACTTCCATTTCGGTGATCGACAACCCGGGCAGGTGCCGACGATGGCCCGACAACCTTGACCTGCCAGTCGTCTCCACCGACGGTTTCCGCGGTTGTCGAGTCTCGTTGCGATTGTAGAGCGATCTTCACTCGGTTCCGTTCATCTATTCGTATTGCTTTGATGTAGCTGTTTTCAGGGTCTGTCCTGCCAACACCGACAACGCCTTTCCTTCGACAATATTCAAATTGGCCTGCCCATGAATAATACCACAATGGCATTTCAATGGAGAATTCCTCATCTGTTGGCGGTGGTCTTGCTCTCAATTGATGTCCTGCACTTTCCTTTAGTGCTCGCCAGTAGTAACACACAAGCAACACTGTTATAATGATACACAACCTTATTACAAATCCAAAGGACATGAAGCCAGCATTGCCCTGTGTTGCCTCTATCTGATCACAGACGGTAATAGCAAATCGGGCCCTATGAGTATCGAAAATTAATTGATTCCGCTCGAAAAGAGGCTGTCAAAACAGGGCTAATTTAAACGTTATATTTTATAGGATCCTGATTGATTGATTGATTGATTGATTGATTGATTGATTGATTGATTGATTGATTGATTGATTGATTGATTGATTGATCGACTAATAATTTGATCGACTATCCGTAAATTCAGCATTTACAAAGACAAATAACAGTATGTAAATATCACTAACGCACAATAGCCTATGGTAGTTTACAATATTTTACAATATTTATTTTGTCTAAACGACATTTAAACTAGGATAATGTTGGCGCAGTGATAACATAATCAGGCAGATCGTTCTACCATGGAATCACGCGGGAGTAAAAGAAGTTCTTGATAAAATTAGTTGCATTGTCACGAACTGCCATGTATTGAGGCTTTATGGAATGACAACGCATTGTATGCTTGCTGACTTCGTACGCGAATAAATCATCTAGAAGTTGGTACTCTAGATCAATTAGATTGTTCAAAATTTTGTAACTCATATAAGCGAACTTGACTCTTCGTAGTTAAAGAGATTCTAGATTAAATATACAAGTATTATTATTTTATAATTTATTAGAAACGCTGCATTAATTTGATTACTGGATTAAGACGTCGCTTGTGAATTGCTTCGAAAGTCCGTCAGTAAAATTGTTTAGAGAACCTCAATGCCATTACATTACTAAAGCTATCTGTAAGCAACGCAGCATAATTTCTATCCATTTTGACCGGGTTTTCTTGTACTTCGAGTGTTCTGTAGATGATGACCATTTTATAATGATTTAAAACACACAACTGGATGGCAAACGGCCAATGCATTAAGCCGATATCGTTTCGCTGAGAGTTTCACCATGCCTCTATCAACGCCCAAAATTCGTCCCGCTATTAAACTATAGCTGCGGGCAATTGGCACACACATTTTGACTTGGAAATGAAAGCAATTCAAGAAATCTTTGCACGATCAACTACTTAATGAAATCTAAGGTAATTAACCAACCTATTTATACAGTAAACCTCAAGAATCAGTTGTGCCACTGTACTTTGGGAGCGGATTTAGGATGAAAATATGTTGTGTGATGCACATTTGGAGATTCGTCAAAAGAAACCAAACAGAACTATTTCGGTAGCAACAGGTAGAAAGACTTCTGCGGAATTGTGTGACTATACAGTCCAACAACCAAATTCACTCTTCATTTATCAACATCTATTAAATTCAGAATATTAAACGGACGACATTTCGGTCCGCCTATCTCAATCCAAACAACTTAATCAGTCATTGTAACATTTATTATTTTATAAATCTTCAGCGTCGCTTGGCAACAGCATCGCGGGAAACATGAGCACACTGGAGTTCATGAATGTGATGTCGTCCAAGTTTTCTAAGAATGTCGTCGTAGATGAGCTCAAGGCATCCTGGCGTTGGTTCTTCTTCGTTAAAGTACTGAAGTCGATGTTGCCAATTTTAACATCTCTCTGAGTCATTCCTTGGTCCTTGTTGAGAGGCACGGTCGCCCGCGATGACGAGGCTGGTTCACTTTTAACAACTGCAGTGTCATTGAAATCGAGACTGGACAAGTCGAATGCTGGAAGAAAAAAACATGTGATTCACTGATATGAACAGGTCACGTTTTCGAAAGGTCAACTTTGGACCTACATAAATTGACCATTAAAGCACCTATAATGACAGCATTATTGTCATCACAGAAAGGCCATCTGTAGATAACTCAATGCATAGCTCATGTAACGTCATTGACCCAAAAGACAATTCAGATGTATACTTTCAATCACACAGCAATTAAAATCAAGAGATTACCAGTTTACCACCACTGCATATAGATCATAAGATACAGTGTTTCTGTAACAAAATAACTGGAATCAAATTAAAAGTTGTCTGGTGAGATAGAACTAGACACCGTAATCCTGAGGATGTCACTAACCAGTTGCGCCGGCGGTAGTCGTCTCTGCACCCTGTGATGCGGCACCGCCCGTGAAGAAATCCAAGTCGAGGGAAGCTGTCTCAGAAGCCGAACCAGATTCACCTTCTAAGAAACAACATAAACCATAATGAGTTAGGCGTTTGCAGCTGAGCGTAAGGGTGGGACACTTATCCAGAAAATGACCTTTATAGACAGGTGGCCTTTCTGTTCAGGTTGATTTCTATAGAAAGTCACGTTATGGGATCACGAAGAGTGGCCTCTACACACAGATAGCTGCTCAATGGAGGTGGTCGCTAATACAGGTTTGACTGTAGCAGGCAATGGGTTATGCTGAAAAACTTGCCACAAAATCTGTTGCACTAGGCTTCACACAGTTGCTTATGACAGATATCAATGAAAAGCACTTCAAAAGTAACCTCCATCGATGTTGACCTGCACAAAAGTCCCCTGTACGACTTACATCAAGAAAACAGTGGCCCTAGACTATTAGTATCCTAGTAGTATCCTAGTCATATGCTAGCTAAGACTTTGTTGGCGATAGTCCATGTCTCATTGCCATACAGCATGACTCAGTTAGAACAGTGACTTCAGACATGACGTCCAAATGGTAGCTAAAGGCACTCCCTTTAAGGAGAACAAAATCACAACTAAATGATGCCAACAAACAGGCATAGATAGTCAACAAACCTTTCTTCAAGCTTGAAAGAGAAGGATGCCTGGTGAGCTCCTTGTGGCCCTATAAATAACAACATGTTTGTGACGCTCTTACCCACAGAGTATGAACAGCAAAGATTGTAGACAACAGGCCATTTGATGGCAATACCTTTTCCAAGCTTCAATGAAACCTGTCTATCATGGTCACCTCTGGGATCTGAGGAAACGGACCTTTATAGTGACAGATGACCTTTCTGCCTAGATTCATTTCTAAAGAAAGTGTCATTTTGGGATTATGAGGAGTGGCCTTTATACACAGGTGGCTGCTCTACAGAAGTGGCCGCTAATATAGGTTTGCATGTATAACTGAAAACTGTATTGAAAGGCTGTCTTTGTGTCACAACTCACAAAGCAGCATTGTTTTGCATCTACTGTAACTTTCTAAAGACTCAAATGTATTACCTCGTCTTTAACTTGACTTTGATGAAGTAGCGTTGGTTTATCAGGTATCAACATTGACGGCTCCATGTCAATTTTCTCCCACGAATCCTAGAGATAAAGCAAGGTAAAAAGTACATGGATTAATCACATTTCTAAAGCGGCACGATAATCTTTGCAGACTATAATTGCCGACAATTGTAAATAAAGACCAGCCAGCTAAGAGCCAGCTGTGATGACCTTACAATGCTGTGAGACAATGAAGGAGATAAAACCACTGATGGTGTATTGGATTCCTAGAAGAAATAAATAAAACTAATCAATGAACAATGCGGAATTCACAACGATACCTACATCAATGCTGTCACACACATTGACGTCAGAGCAAAAATATATTCTTATCATTTCATTCTATTCCATAGAATGTGTGTCCGTACACAAACACAAGATGTACACATCCAACTTCAAAACATGCCATTGTCATATAATTATGATATGTCCTATGCTCCGTTGTATTACTACTTGTCATATCTCACATTGGTCCAGTTGTCAGAGCTGTCGGCAATCACCACAGGTGATTATATAGCACAATATTATATCACCCAAACACTGTGACATTGACACTCAACTCGTTCTTCACTCCACAATCACTTATTTTATGAGACAACACATTCATAAGGCTACAGTAGTTTTATCCTTTCAAATGGTACAGCATACATATTCTTACAAAGTCAATGAAACTTGGTGTGTACATATAGCTAGCTTTAGCCACATTCATTGTATGCAGAGTCTTAAGTTTAATAATATTATAGGAAATTTTCCTCCAGCCATAAACTTGTTACTTAGCAGTTCTGTAAATGTAGGCCTACTTGTCATCCTGTGAAACATACCACTGTGGTAACTGCTTTGCTATGCATCGTAGTAGAATACGAGTGAAAATAAATTGAATTGATTGATTGATTGATACACACAATCTCACATCGCAATAGAACACGCCACATGCGGCCACACCAGCCATATCGATACAGCAAAATATTCAGTTTGATTATTACCACCAAATTAGCCTCGATTCCAAATGATTCCACCATGACGGAGCAATAATACGTCTTTACAAATCTCATAAACTCCGACGCATCCTCTTCTTCGCCTTCTTTGAGGAAACTATAGAATGCATCATTGCTAAAATAAAAACAGATGAATAACATCAGGTTATGAAATACAACTTACAAACTACAACAAGCATTAGAGATGGGATGAACTTCAAATCTAAATTCGGTTTTCCCGAACTTGGTGCACAATTCGAAATCGAATTATAAAAAACAAAGCTAAAACATTGTCTTCGCAAATTGTTATTTTTAAAGATTTTCTTTATCAAACTAATCCCAACACACAAGGTTCCGATAGTTTTCTGATGCAGTGTAGGCCTAGGCTAAGTCGGTGAAATTCCAAGGTAGATGAAAACGTGTGTCAAAATTTAAGTGGCTTCAGTGGCCTATCGGCTAGTTGTCCCTCTTTTCTTCAAGGAAATTAAAATTATTCAAATTCAAATTCGTTTTTCCGTGGTTTAACATTTGAAATTCGAAATCGAAATATTCTAATAATGGATTTCGTCCCATCTCATGCATAGCTGTCTGCGTTGTGAGGTTCAACCGGAAGGAACTGTCACACGAAGTCTGCAGTATGAAACCGGCAACGTCATCATCCTGAACCTAACACACACTTGCATCTCACCTTGCATTAGCGTCAGTAGATAAATATCTGCAAACAGGATACGCTAGGAAGTTCTTCAGATTCTCATCTTCCGTGGGTTCTGTGAAACATACTTCAAGGTAGCTAAAAACAACAGCTTGCGAAACAGCCTAAAGGACGAGAGAGATGACAAATATCATATAACCCTACATTGATAAGATTCTCAAGTATTTTCCACCACAGACATTCTATGATGCGATGCTGTCATTGCTCACAGCATATCTGCAAATCGTCAGTTGAACATTAATTTTGAATTTGCGGTTGGTTGATCAGTAATTCAATATGAATGCCAGCAATGAACAATAGTGGGTGCTCGTCAATGGAAAGTGCCCAGATAGGTAAAACGACACATGATTTGTCTAGCCCTTTTATTAGTTGGCTGACTGATCGTGTGTGGAAAGCTATTCAGAGAAATTAAGAAAAACACTACTAGCTATGCTGCTATGCTTTGCTCAGCTTACCATGGCTTTCTTCTCGATGCGCTTGGTTCCAACATGCGACTCGTCACTGCCAACAGCAAATTGGGGTGCGTCATGCGCTTCCGTGGCAACATCGGAATCAAATGCACCCCATTCGTCATCCTGCACATGATCAGGCGGAATGGCATTTGTAGTCTTTTCAGACAACGTAAAAGAGCTGGATGAATTAAAATCACTCCAATTATCTTCAGAGGAGAAATTACTTGCTCTATGAGTTCGCTGAGATTCTTGGATCTCATCTGACTTGCGTCGTTCAGGTGATTTTTTATCAGTTGTCGTTTGATCTTCATTGCCATCTACATTGGCTATATCATCATCCTTCTCGTTAGAAGAGAAAGCACCAAAATCTCCCCAGTTGTCAGCGTCTTGTTCTGCAGTCTGGCTGCCAAATGGATCATCGTCACCAGGTGTTGAGTCCTGCTCCACACGATTTGGCCTGTCAGAAGTGGCAGCTTCGGATTCACCAAAATCTTCCCATTGGTCATCATCTTTGCTAAATGTAAAATCCTCCTGATCTGTTTTGATATTATGTTTCTCATGAGGTAGGCCACCACTGCTGACTTCCCACTGAGAAGAGGCGTGTAAAATCGATTTGTTTTCATTAGCGACAAGTTGGTCATTGGAGACAGTTTCTGGCAATTCTGCAAATGGCCCTGCACTCAAATTCATTTCAGAAGAAATGACTTCACTTGCAGATTGCATCTCTGCCAATGAATTGCCAGAGTCTTCTCTGTGATAGATGCCAGAACTTGAGTTCTGCCCTGAAAGGTCCTCGCATGCAGTGGAGCTGACCAAAGAGTTTTTTCCTGATATCTCATTTTGATTTACAATGTCAACAGCACCAGGACTTGGTACCGATGCTGGTGTCGATGAACTATCGGCATCTGCAGTCCAAGAGAAATCCTCTGCTTTCGTAAAGTCAAGTCCTTCAGTTCGCTCCAACGTTTCAAAATGATCTTCATCCTTGTCGTTGTTTAATTCATTTTCATTGGCAATGTTTCCATTCTCAGAAGCAGTGCCAGCATCGTCATTGAATGGAGAACCCTTACCAGATTGTTTAGAAGATAAAGAGCTACATTCAGCTCCCAACATTCCAGTATGATCTTCGAGAGTAATAGTGGCCGACACATCACAAGTATGATCAGAGACACTTACAGCATCATCATGTTCTCTAGTCAAAGTTGCAAGACTGTCTTCTGTTGTCTGTTTATGATCAAGGTCTGACTTAGAATCAACTGGGTTTTTTGCTAATTTATCATCTGTTGCCACAATGGCAGGTCTAACGGAATAATCGTCAGAAAAAGTGGGTAATGACGATTGCAATTCTTGATACTCCATATTGCTGTCAATTTTATTATCTGTCTTTTCGCTTGCGGCAAACGCTCCAAAATCACCCCAGTCATCATCATCAGCTGACTCAAGTGAAATGCCATCTGGTTCTGTTTTGTCGTCGATGGTAAGTCTCTCTGTGCAATTTGTGTCACTGACTGGTCGTATAGGTTCCTTTGATTTGATCGAATCATCACCACAAGTTAAACCTTTTGACTCACTTCCAGGCTTTTGGCTCACAAGAGCTTCATTGCTATCTTTTGCAGGAATGGACTTGTGACTATCTCTAGCAATGTTTGTGCCATTGTCATCTCGAGAGTGCAATTGTGACGTTGTAGAATTGTCATTTCTACACTCAGCACTTTGTAGTCTACTGGCATCAGCAGGTCTGTCATCAAACTCAGCGTTTTTAATAGACAATGTGTTACTAGGTGCATTACCACTAGGATCATTGTGTTTTCCATCAGAAGAAGCAAAAGATGGCTCATCAGCAGAACAACTTGGTTCATGATCTTCTACATCAATGGGAGTAAGAGATTTCCGTCTTTCTAAAACCACATCATTAATATTGTCAGCAGCACCGCTGAAGGAGGGATTAGCAGCTGCACACGTAGGCTTATCAGAGAGAGGATCACCGCCATTAGCAAAATTCTCAACACCAACATCGCCCTTGCAGTTATCAAGGCCAGTATTTTGGTCATTTTCCGTTGAATTATTATTTTCTTTGACTTCAGGTTCACGAAATGCTGCAAACTCATTGCTTGCTAGGTTGCCTTCTTTGTGATCATGCTGTTTCACGCCAAAAGCGGCAAAATCCGCAAAGCCATTGACATCGTCCTTCTCCTGTGAGGTGAACGCACCCCATTCCGAACCATCGCATTCACCTTTAAAACCCCCAATGTCATTTTCGTTGCCTGTTTGACTCCATAGTGCTCCTTTGCTGGTCGGTGAGGTGTCACAGCCAGGGTTGGTCTGGCTCACAAAGTCACCAAAGTCATCATCGTCATCGAATGGCGGCGGTTCTTGGTCAAAGAACGGTGGAATATGATTTCCCTCCATCTTTATAATATCCAACCGTAAAGCAACATAATAAATAAGACACTCGCTGGTCTTAGTAAACTAAAACCAGCTACAGCAAAGTTTGAATAAAATCAAGATTTCACATTTCTTTTCTGACAAAGCAACAACTGGCTGCCATTTTGGAACACATTTGTAGAACGTTATACTCCTGGGCACTAGCATCACAGTCACCACAGTGATGACGTAGTGTCTTAGCTGGCAAAAAGTGTTGATTGATTGATTGATTGATTTGATCTGGGTAATATATTTCCACCTCGTGCGAGGTAAACATTCTCGTAAATAGATATACAGGTTGAATAAACAAATGAAATGTATAACTAAAACTAATACAGTTGTAATTACGTTAAGATTATAATAAGTATTAAATCAATGAGATGTTTCCTTCTCTATCTTTCGCAAATCTAATATAGGAAGGTACTGTACGTTACAGCAGCAGAGTATATGGTAGCGGTTATTTGCAGACTGTTCACATTCCAAGCAGATGCATTGATCGGATGGCACGTGGAAACTTTTATCTTTGCAAAGCAGATGATGAAAGCCGTGCACAGACAGATTGATTGATTGATTGATTGGTTGATTGATTGATTGATTGATTGATTGATTGATTGATTGATTGATTGATTG
>OFHS01000344.1:21578-46747 GCA_900245855.1 Calvadosia cruxmelitensis
TCGTTAATGACTACCCAACCACACACATTATTACTACAGTAAACCTGTCTATAACGGTCACCTTTGGGACATACAGTAAGGAAAATGACCTTTATAGACAGGTGGCTTTTCTGTCCAGGTTGATTTCTATAGCAAGTGTCATTCTGGGGTTATGAAGAGTGATCTTCATACATTTGACTGTATATAGAATTATTTTACTCATGTACCGCAGTGACATATCATTTTGTTTAACAAATCGAATATATTTTTAGGGCAGTTCATAGTAATGGTAAAGATGGCTGAACGAAAGGCCATGCTCCGAGAACGTGCACGGCTGATGAAATCCGGAAATTCGACAAATTAAATAGTGATAGTCGTCATGAACGGAGAGACCGTCAATGCCCGAATTACAATATTGTCTGCAAAAAACTAAGCGTTATCAAATAAATAACATAAAATCTCCTTCTTGTTTTCTTTAATAAATATTTTTCGACGGCAAAAGCTCTTTTTCAGCAGCACAGCAAGCTCATGATGATGTACAAGCTTTAAAAGAGAAGTGGATATCCTACAACGGGACGGCATGCCTCCCGAAGGCGAAAACGCTGCCAAATGATGCTCCAAGCCGTCATGTTGCATGTCCGGACATCGCAAGTCTCTTGATTCCGCCTCAGTGATATTGTTGCGCATGCAACCTTACTCTCAGGTGGACGCTGTTTCATCAAGGTGGGGTAGCGCATTCTATGTGCAAACTAGTGCAAAGCAGACAAGCAGTGCCCTTTGTGCAGCGCCGATCCCTTCAGAGAGTTTTCCAGTCAACAGAAACGCCTCACTAAAATTACGTATTGCGTAGTACCCATTGAAGCGGTGCTTTCTAGGAGGTATTAAATAAGTTGATATAAATCTGCTTTGCGTGATTAACAGAGGCTGGCTGTACATGTGAATGAGTCCAACAAAAGATGCTACCGAAAATCCGAAATTCATCTCGCGTGCTTGCTAAGTTGCTTGGTTAGTTGGTTGCTTGGTTGCTTGTTGTCGTACTGGCGTGCAGCTCTTTATTAATGCAAAGTGTCCTGATCGGACGTCAGATCAAGTTTTCCATTTACTCCTGTAGTTGTTATTTCTCTCGGTTTTGTAACATGGCCGTTGGTGGACGAG
Organism: Calvadosia cruxmelitensis; assembly: GCA_900245855.1. Taxonomy (NCBI): domain Eukaryota; kingdom Metazoa; phylum Cnidaria; class Staurozoa; order Stauromedusae; family Kishinouyeidae; genus Calvadosia; species Calvadosia cruxmelitensis. Next base: position 22,713 of record OFHS01000344.1, read on the forward strand.
ATGAGCTGCTATCGTATTTGAAAGAGCTCGACATTGGCAACGACATCATCAGCCATCCTGAGGTCTTCACGGTGGAAGCCATGATGCCTTACTTGAAAGATATCGACGGCCATGTGTGCAAAAACCTATTCCTCAAAGACAAAAAGAAGAAATTATGGCTCTTGACAGCCCTTGCTACTCAAGAAGTAAATCTTGGGAAGCTTTCGAAGATTGTCTCCGCACCAGGACTTCGTTTTGCAGACGAGAGCATTATGATTGAGAAACTTGGTGTTTCTCAAGGCTGTTGTACGCCGCTTGCTTTGTTCAACGATAAAGCAGGCGATGTGAAATTTGTGCTAGACTCTCAACTGCTTAGTGATCCATCGAAACGTATTTACTCTCATCCAATGGTTAACACAGAGACCATGGGAATGACTGCGACTGACTTCAAGAAGTTCGTCACAGCCACTGGCCACGAAGCGGTCATTATTGATTTTGAAGCCAACTAAAGGAATTCTATCTCCAAGTATTTTTCCTTATTTGTTTAGTATCTTTATGGACTTTGAGAGCAGCTCTAAGCAAATTGGCTACGACGACAGCATCTGCCATCTGCTCACACAATTCGTCTGTCATAGACAGACGCAATTGTTATTGTTTCTTTATTTGTAAGACTAAATTATGATCTGTATGTCCCATTTATGACCAGAATTGCTAAAATAAGACTTGCGTCATATTAATAAAGGAAGTGGATAGATGTATTCTGGTTTCTTTTTCTGTTTGTACTTGAGGTGTAATCTGGTCATTATTCTTTGCATCTGAATATTTGGGACCCTGGTCAGGGGAGGGGTGCCCACAAACTCACACAATTTCCTTAAGACCAGGGTCCTCGAGATAGATTTGGGTTTGGAAAAGCCAAGGCTACATATATGGAAAAGCAAAATCACTCTGAAACTGCAGCTTTCATCAAGAAAACCACTAGAAAGTGGATGATCCATTCCAGCAGTGAACATGTCTACCGCAAGTAATTACTAACAAGTACGTTTGTCGTGATGATTCCAGGTTTAAACATTGATGCAAGTTGCAACTTCAGCTTACGACATGTTACATGTATTATCCTGCAATGCAATCCTCCAGCGTAGCAAGATCCAATCTTGCCAAGATGAAATCCGCTCATTTACATAACATTGTGTACAATTTGCACCAGGCATTTCCGACCAGTGCAATGATCTGACTCTGACATGTCATTATTCAAGACTTGAGAGAACATTGAATAAAAGACTAAGGTCCAATAAAGCATAATGCTGTCACCATGACAACCCATCCAATGTCTGTTCTTTCTCTGTCATGACAACGCACTGAATTTGGTCGCCCTCTTCAAAGGTCGAGAAGTTTTCCAAAGCAATCCCGCATTCCATTTCTCTTTTGACGTCGGAAATGTCATCTTGGCCCCTCTTTAGCGATTTCAGAGGACCTGAACAAGAGATTGAAGGAAATATGGATGTAATGTACCACCATGCAAAACCGAGAAGTCATCATCAATGATCAGCCGTCTCTAGCGTTACCTTGATGAACCATTCGTCCATTGCGCATCACTCGCCACAATTGTTGGTTGCCTTTGTTGCTGAGGTAACCTTGCTTCACTCGACAACCGGCAACTGTTCCTTTCCGCTGACCCGTCAATGTGAACACCTTCAAGACTTGAGCCTCGCCCTGGACAGTCTCTTCGGTTATTTTGGGAATCTGCTCAAGTAGTTGTTCCTTTACGAAAAAAACCCACAAACATTTATGAAATGAACATCAGTGAAACAGCTTTTAGCAAGTTATAGCCAAAATTCACTTGTCTGCACACCTCTAGGAATGGAGAAGCGTTTCAAAAGATTTCAAATATTTACTCCCTGCGCAGCAATTAGCAAAATGATGACCAGAATCACATCGTATCTTGTTTCGTAACAATAATTTGCATATCTTACCTTACAATCTGCCAACAAACTATAGATGACATTGTGTGACTGCAGAGATACGCCGTTTCTCTTGGCCAATGCATCAATTTCTTTGGTTGTGGCCACATTGAATGCATAAACACGAGCTAAAACAACAAATCATGCAACTGAATACAAAAGAAAACATCAAGACACAAACAACTAACATTAAAGACATATGTAGTACATTGACGATAAACAGAAAATCTGCTCAATTGCGCAGTACAGTGAAACCTGTCTATAATGGTCACCTCAGAGGCCTGAGGAAAATGGCCTTTATAGACAGGTGGCCTTTCTGTCCAGGCTAATTTCTATAGAAAGTATCATATTGGGGTTATGAAAAGTGGCCTTTATACACAGTTGGCTGCTCTATAGAGGTGGCAGCTAATACAAGTTTGACTGTACATTTAATTTAGCCCTCAGGTATAAATAGAATTGTAATTAACCAGCTCCACATATGAAACAACCCCCAGGAATACCCCTACGATAAATTCTACAAAATTAATCACTGGTCTGTCAGGGTCACGTTCTTAGACCTGTGCTATAACTGATCATCATTAACTGAATCTTACAAATTATGCATTTCCTGTGCTTAGCATGGTATATAACTGTAATGGGAATCCAGTCACAATGCCTGTGTATAATTTGCTGCAGTCAGTCTCCGTCTATGAAATTCCTTTGAAAACATGTCAATCGTAAATGATGTGATCCGAGGTTATATAAACCTACTGTTCGTCTGATGAAAGATCATCTAGATTGAAGTCCGACAAACTGTCCCTTATCTGACTCATTGTGTAATATGACAATTCTCAAACTGACCACTGGGGCATTCGGCAGCATGAAAACACCTTCAAGGCTTAACAAAGAAGCCAATTGATACCAAATGCAATAAAACTACCTTGGGATAACATATTTCGATTGCAGTAAGCAGCTTATTTAAACGGAGTGCTATTAGGTCTTACAAAGAATGCACGCAAATGTTGCGACCTTGAAGACTTGGTAAAAGTGGTTGGTTCTATTAACCATGGGTTTATGGTAGCGACAACCGTTGTACCAGCTTTGAATTTAAGCGCTCAAATCAGGATGAAAAGAGGGTGAGATTTATATTATGAGAACGCAGCAAAAGAGAATTTCAGCCCACTGAAAGCAGCCCTCAACCAGATCTAATCACAGCACAGATAACGCAAGCAATGACGTATAGAGTAGGCTGGTCAGATTGTCATCAAAATATGTACGTTCAGCGACAGCATATGTAGCCCCATGTTGACAGCCGTTGCAATCTCACCTCCAGTTGCCTCTGCTAGATGAATATCTGACGCATTGACAGTACCAACTAACGCTGACACAATCTCAAGATCAACCAGCTCGGACTTGAATGAGGACAACATGTCCATGATGGCTTCAAGAGATCCGCTGACATCAGCTAAAAATAGAAAGCCATGTCAACTGAGATTCATTTGGGATAGAGTGTAACCCGCTTAAGCGCAATAGTAATTTGCCAACGATATCCTTTGCTCTTATCCGGAATTGTGCTTATCAGGAATCGGCTAAGAGAGTTTGTACTGTACGCATTTATTCGGTACATAGCAAATTGTTTGCAGATAAACGGGTTTTTCGCTTATCCGATTTGCGCTTAAACGGGTTATACTGTAATTTCCAATAGGGGGCCTATTGCAGATTTTAAGAGCTGACAAAATATATTAACCCAGTCCTAGTATTTTATGAAGCAAATATAAAGAGTGTACAAGGCACCTTTGATAATCAAATTGACGCATGGCTTTCGATCGCTGTCATCTTGACCCTGGCTGGATGCCATCTTCCTTCTGTGAATGATACGTAACGGAATCTTCCTTCCTTTGCTATTCAAGATTCGTTCCTGTTCAGGTTGTTTAGAAACATTAGAAGGCGAGGCATCACGTTGCTTTAGCCTTTCCTTGATTTTCTCAATGTGAATGGCATCCTTAGCCTCAATCTGACAACAAGGACAGCCTCTTACTCAATAGTAAGACCCAAACACCAAACAACACAGGACTACATCTGCTGCAGCTGACCAACCTCTGTTCGATGTTCAGAGACTACATCACCAGGTTCAGGGAGACTTCGCCATCCAAGAACTCGAATGGGCTGTGAAGGAGTTGCCATGTTGACAGGTCGGCCATGATCATCAAACAATTGACGAACCTGAGGAAGAAAGAATGCATTACAAGATACAACAAGTGATATGTATACTTTTCCTGAATAGAGATGCGACTGACGACTGACTCAAATGACGAGTACTCTATTTCACCATGTATAAGTCTATTTGTTTATAATCGGTCTCATTACATGTAAATTTTATGAATCCTTTGGCATGCCAGTAAACAAATCCGTGAGTGGTCTGTGGAGAGCAACAGCTGTGGGACTAGTGAAAGGAGTTTTGGAATTTCTTAACCTCTCGTGAGATAAAATGCACTATTGCAGCAGGTGTTAACATGGCCAAGTGCAGTCGTGATACATTTTGGGATTTAAGCTACTGCAGCCACGTGTTTTGAGCTGAAATCGACAATTTTGACAGCCAAGAACCATCTTTGAAATCGATCATCATAAAAAGAGTACGGTTGACTGCACATCAAACAAAGCAATTTGTGGCATCATCATGAGTGACAAAGGTCAACTAGCATGAATTCCAAATTGCAAAGGGGACCGCACTTGGTCAATTGGTAGATTGAAAGACTTGCTCTGCTTCTAGAGTATGCAATATGCTTTCAATTCTTTGCTCGATGATCTGCATCACAGTTAGACTGCAGACATGGACGCTGATGCTATCCCTACATACCGCCGAAGATTGGGAGGACTATAGCTGCATACGCCGTAACAATTTGTACCTTTGCAAATGAAGAACCAGCAACAAGAAATGTGCCCTTCCTGAGTGTCCCTTGTTGCACGAGCACTGTTGCTGTCAACCTAAAAAATACACCATGATTAATCTATCCTAGATGTCCACTTATCCAGGGATACACAATCAGTTCCAATGGTGTAACGTGCACATACCCGGCACTCTTGTCACTGTGTGATTCAAGAATGACTGCCTGGACAGGTCGTGCAGGGTCAGCGCGCAAATCTGACAACTCAGCATGAGTCAAGATGACTTCCAACAGCTTGTCAAGATTTGTATTCTGAACAAAACAAAATATAGACACACAATTATACTTTCCCCCATTCACTTGATCTTGCTGTTCCTCTGTAATTTTAGTACTGCTAATTATCTCTGATTTGTGGTAGTTAATATAAGTAAAACATATCGTTAAACCACAGTTAGAATATTAAAACACTGGTCTTGTTGAGAGGTTGATTTACATGGGATATACTTTAAAACAACATATTTTCAGCATGCAGCCATCATGAGCAGGTTACACTACAGCCTGCTTATTCATTGTCAGTCCGGTTTGTCACAATATGTTAGCCTTCATGGGTTTGGTCCTATCCTGTATGTTCAGCCACTACAATTCATAATGCATCAGCAAAATGATTTCGTATCGTGATCTCCGTCACTCTTGCATTTGTAATTGTATTGGATATATCTTCGACAGCTAGCGCATGTGTGTGACTCCATTGCTACCATGCTATAAGTGTATCACCTTGAGTGCGGAGATCTCGACGGCAGGAATGTCACCTCCTTGCTCTTCTAATTGCAGACCATGGACTAGCAGCTGGTTCTTCAGTTGCTCCTGAATACAAAAAGAAAGGCAGATTACCAGTGATCAAGTGCCTTAAAACGCTCGGCATTATCTACAGTACATTACTAAGATAAAATCAGTGCAAAGAGGACTTAGCTTTGCAGTTTCTGTCAGGAAATGGAGTAGCAAAATGTGGTGATAGCTTTGAAATAAATTATAACTAAATGTGCATTGCACTTAGAAAAACGTCAGCCAGGAATACACCGAAGTAGAAATGCGAAACATGGCCAAGGCCCTCAATCTCATTCTTATACCATTCCATACCCGAGTAATGCCTACTGCAAAGTAAGACCCTGGCTAAACATTTGAGACGTATCAGGATTCTCACTGTGCAACTGCCGACAGTTAACACAACCCAGACAAGACAGCTGTATCACAGTAGGCCTACTTGCCGCTGAATGACAAAAAATAATAGTCACTGAATGTTTTCTAGTAGCAAGCAATGCACTGACCACTGTTCAATATAAAACCAAACATTGGTGTCCCTGAGATGGTTTTACCAAGCGCTGACCAACTGACAATGGTGTAACAACAAGATGTAAGGTATTTAAAGACAATCAGAAGCCATCACTGGGGGTTGCAACTCACCACATTGGCATTCGGTTGGTCGATTTTATTGATGGCGATCAAGATCGGCACTAAAACATAACATTTCAATGTCACTACAGTCAAACCTGTAATAGCGGCCACCTCTATAGAGCAGACACCTGTATATAAAGGCCACTCTTCATAACCCCCAAAATGACACTTTGTATAGAAATCAACCTAGACAGAAAGGCCACCTGTCTATAAAGATCATTTTCACAGGTCCCAGTTCACTGTATTCCATTTAACTCCTCAATCTGTGGATATCATTAAACGTAAATAAATGTCAACAGAGACTTTTAGATACACACCATCTGCTGCCTTTGCGTGTGAGATGCACTCCACAGTTTGCTCTTGAACACCCTCGTCAGCTGCAACGACTAAGATCACTTGATCTGTAACTTTGGCACCACGCGATCTCATTGTGTTGAACGCAGCATGACCTGGTGTATCAATGAATGTTATGGTGCTGTGTTGGCCAACCGAGACTACATCATTCAAAAAGAAAATGATCACAAATGGGGTGTTAGATGGCAATGCGAGGTATAATAAGAACAGGATAAATAACATGTATCACATCACAGGGTACCTCGCCTACAGTGCCGCTTCAAGCATTGAGAGGGCCTAAAGCACTTTACCCAAGGGGGGCCTAATATTTAACAATTAAATAGCCCGACACTTACTATTGTTAAAATGTTTACCTATTGGCATATCAAAGATGTTGTTTTTGCTCACAAACAGCAAATTAGGAAATATTAACTCAGAAGCAATATGCAGTTGATTGCACACTGCATTAGAACTCACTGTATTGTAAATTTGAATCTTCAAATTGACATTGAGAAGGGCCTTTCCAGACTGAGGGCCTAAAGCATGTGCCTTGAATGCCTACTAGTTAAAACGGTACTGCTTGCCTATCTTCAAGTTACAGCTTAATTACGACGAATATCAAACTAACACAACACCAAAAATACAGAGCGACAGAAATTACTTGAACACAAACTTTGAGCATATAAGCAGGAATAAAGTTTTTCAGTTCATAAAAAGAACTTGACCAACCAGGTTGATCAGGGATTCAATTACCTACACAGTAGCAATGGTATTTCCTGGAGACAACTTCTGATTTTATGACAATGAAAGCTGTTTGACCAGGCCAGTCAGCTCACCTGAAAACGCCCCAATGTGTTGCGTGATTCCTCCTGCTTCACCACTTGCCACAGCACTCTTTCTGAGCGTATCCAGCAATGTCGTTTTGCCATGGTCAACATGACCCATGATCGTCACCACAGGCGGACGAGGGATACCAGTGTCATTGTCAACCGAGCTAATGTCAACAAAACATTATCTAAAGCCAATTACGCACAGTAAAGTACCAGTTTTCTTGGACCGTTTATTGAAAAACACACAACAATAGGAGGTTATATTATCTAGGTAATTAAATGCTCTTAAAATTACTTCAAAGAGAAAAAGTTAAAAGTAGGTCTAAGTTTATTTTAATGGGAACACTAATGAAAAAATAAATCTGAGGTACTTGAATGTCAACACGTAACAATAAACTGACAAATCAAAACAAATCAAACCACAGAAATGAAAACCAAAATGGATCACTGTCAAAGCTCAGCTTCAGTTGCTTGCTCAGTACAAGCGGCCACAATGGCTGATCAACTGACATGATATTGATGCTAGAACAGAAAGAGGGCTAGTAGCATGTACTGTCAATACTTGCTGCCATGAACCCGAACGATCTACTGTATATTGTTGTTACTGGCAGCTACATCCTACCACACCAATCGACTGAATACTGGAATATTTACCATGATCAGGGGCAGTGTCTGCTCTCTGGAGCTGTGGATATGGTGTTGTCAAAGGTGCCCCAAGGGCCCTCAACTTTTCTCGCTGTTATACCAAACAAGCGATTTTTCTGGACTTTAGAGAGAGGTTGTTTTTTATTGCTATTTTGTTAGTAGAAAATTTGTCTCTAAAATAATCGTTAAAGATTTAGACAAACAAGGAAATAATCAATCTTCATTTGCACTCACCATTGCACACACTTGAAAGCTCAAATTTACTGACAGACATATTGGGTTTACGCTACTGAATAACTGAATAACCCCTCCGCCTTAAATGTCGAGGGATTCTTCCTTATCCGTCGTCAATGACCACGATGCTACCTGCAAGCACACATTTTTTCTAGGCCTACAACATATTCTGAGGCTACAGCTTGGCTCTAATAACAACATTACATGCCTGGTATGAATTGTGCTTGCGAAGCTGTCAATGTCTGGATAACGAGGTTTGATGCCATGTTCCAGTAAGATGAACTCAGTTACATCAAGATCCAAAACTAATCGAGGAAAAAGAATCACAACCATCATCACATTTTGATAGGGACAGTATACCAGTACATTTCGCTGCACATAGTTCCAACAAAGTTGTAGAAGCAGAGGCAAACCTGTATTCAAACCATCCGTTGCATTTTCACCAAGATCCTGAACAAGTTTTAAGATTGGTCCTATAGTTTTAAAACAAACAAGATAAGGCAGAAATTCAGATGAATCTACTAAACAACTTCAAGTAAAACTAGAAAGAAGCTAAATGACTTCCAAGAATAAATTACTTCAAATTCAAAACTACATGTATCAAAGCAATGAAAACGCATTATCAGACATATTTTTCAATTTCACTCAATCTGTTTTACTTTTGAGGGTAGCTCAGTAAGCTTAAAGGCTGTCTCTCTTGAGGCCATATAAATTCCAAAGGCAGAACGAGTGTGCCAACCAGGTCATTCATAATTATGCTATAAAAAGTCCTCGACAAGCATTCGGGAGGTCACACATGCACAACAGGTTGAATCTTGCCGAAAGCCCATAGCAGACGCAATGCAATGCGCTAAGTTATATGCAGACATGATAACCAGAGAGAGTGGTCCTGCTACAATGTATCGGCCACGGCAATCTATATGGTCCGGCCACGCCATTGCTATTGATAACACATTACTGAAAAAAATTAAAGGGCAATAACGATATGCCCTAGTGAATCCAACGCACCTGGCTTCTGCTTAATCCGTTTAGCTAGTTGCTTGATTGTGAACTCAGAATCCAAAAGAAGCTCGGAAATAGGAGACTAGGAGGAAAACAAATGCATCATCCACAAAAAGGAAAAGTTGAGGAAAAGTTGACAAAATCACGGTCAGCTAGTTCTTAGCTTAAGCCTGTATTGACTTTATCGATTGCTACAGGTTTATCATAAACAATTTTCTTAACATTTAGTAGAATCTACTGGTACTCTCTCAAAAAAACACACAAGTCTGTAGTGGAAATATTCAGTGATTGGTAACAGTTTATGCGATTAAGTCAAGGTTCAGACATTGATCCATGTGTCGTAATGCGTTCAATGTAAAGTGCTTGTCCCATGTTTATTTACATAAGAGATTCCTAGTGGTACTTGCAACCCGTGTTCCTCTCTCTCGTTATTATTCTCGGCATTTGATGGTACTGCAAAGTCATCACCACCATCTTCTGCAAGAGGACAACATTACATAAAGACATTTATAGTGACTGATGCAGGGCGCTGAGTAGCAATTTGATTGCTGAAGTAATGCTTGATGAGACCTCTGCACTGTTGTATTAAGGCTCCACGTAAAACACATATCAGTGCTTACTTTACTGGATGCTTGATAAACTCAAACTCAAATGGCTACCACGAAAGAGGCAATCACACAGATTTAAAGACATATTATAAAATCAAAAAAATTCTCACCTGATCAGCTACAGATGACTTGAGTCTGGATTGAATGTTTGTAAGCCATGCCCTGTATAACACACATTCATGTCGTTGTGTAAAACCCCGCCGCTGGTGAGTTGAAGTAGCGACCTTCAAATTAGAGATATTGGTATCAGTACCTTTGTGATTGAGCATCCAGAGGTAACAATGCTAATTAGACAGTACAGTCACCAGCGGCAACTCTAAATCTCTTAATTTAAGACAATTGTCTCCGTGTTTTTATGGAGTTGTCTCTTTTTTCTTCTCAATTGTTGAATGACGCTAACGGTCAATAGCATACAGTCAAATATGTATCTGTATTAGCGGCCACTGCTATAGAGCAGCCACCTATGTATAAAAGCCATTCTTCATAGCCCCAATATGACACTTTCTATAGAAATCAACCTGTCTATAAAGGCCACCTGTGTATAAAGGCAATTTTCCTTAGATCCCAAAGGTGACCGTTATAGACAGGTTTCACTAGAAGTATCATTTGGGTGATATGAAGAGTGGCTTTTATACACAAGTAGCTGCTTTGTAGAGATGGCCGCTAATACAGATACAGATTTGACTGTATGCTATTCTTGGCCATTAGCGTCATTTAACAATTGAGAAAAAAGAAACCAACTCCATAAAAATACGGAGACAAGTTGTGACGGTCTCATCAAGCAGTTATGTCACCACTCAGACCGCCAATCAGCGCTCTCCGTCATTTGCTATAAATGTCTTGTATTTCGTAATATCGTTCTCTTGCTATCTGTACTCTCGAGCCTTCAGATGGGCTGGCTACCCTCCGTCGTATCTGCCACAATATATCTACACACATTACAGTATCCTCTAGTCAATCACATTGCACTATGATGTACAACGTTAGGTTTGCTTAAAATCACCTGACCACGTGAAGAATGACAAGAAACACAGCTTCAGCTCAACACTGACTCTACCTATACATAGGCCTACACTACAAAGTATCTGAAATTAAGAGAATTGGAGATTGGTTTTGAATAATCACGTTCTCATTCATCTATTACTGGTACACACTGACATGTAGTCAGTTGGAGTTTGTCTGTCTGTCCGCATTCGATAAGAGGGACTTGACCGTACTCTTTGACTCCACTAACTCGAAATACCACTGAAGTATACTTTGTCATATTCGCAACACAACTTTCTATGATATTTTTCCGTGTCTTGCCAAATCAGTTGACCACCCTTAAAAAATAAATTTCTAATCTAAGACTCAGGGGCACAAATTCATCGAAAAAAGAATTTCTCGGGGGCACAGTCATGCCAAATTCTGCAGACTGGGAGTGGCTCAAAATTTAGAAAATTCTCAAAAACCTCTGGGTTGCCAATCAGTGCAAGAGCTATAGCAGGCGCGGATACAGGGGGCGTCTGGTAAGTCTCAAGATGTACATAAATTTCCGTTGAATTTGTCAAACAAAGGAATTTCCCTTTTTGTGGCGGTTTGCCCGCAGAGGATCAAATTACGACTCGCGTCACTTCGCTACGGCTATCAAGTCCTGTCCGTATCAGTCTGCATTCCATCGGCATTCCTGTAGATCGAGCTTTTGTCTAAGGGCCTTACTGATTGGCTGGACTATTGTTTCTGAGAACAACTGACGTACCTCGGCCGCGTTCGTGAACAATTGACGTACTTGTTAGGGTTCTAGTTTGGCGCTTAGGTGAGCTTATTGGCTCGAGGTCCTCGAATCCACCGATTTGATTGGTTTTCAGGAATTTTAGAACAATTGACGTATTTACAAGAATGTCGACGCATTTGAGGGCCGCAAGATTTCCAAAGCTGCTGAGCTCGAAGAGTTGTGGACCTCGTGCACCCGCTAGCAAGACAATGGAATTGATTGCTTGGGATGCCGCAGGATAGTTTTGTTGTGACTGGCTGCAGAATTTCAAAATTGCCTTCGGAAGTTCGGTTGAGCGGCTGGAGCCGCTCGTTATCCTTCGTCGTCGTTGATGCTTCGAGTTGGTTGGTTGTGGAAGTCTTCCGCTCTGATTTAAAACGCTTGTGTTGAAATCTTCAAGCTGTCGTGAAATGCCTTCAAATCACAGCAACCTCAGGTACGTGTCTGTTCTTGTATGCCACTGACTATCGTTGTGAACTTGTGCTTCTTCACTATTGACATTCAGATAAACAGTCAACCAGTGTCTGCCTGGATCAAGATATTGCCGTGCAGCTCAGGGTCTTGTCTCTTTGGCTTTATGAAAAATTGGCCGGTGAGCTGGTGTCATCGCTTCAGTTTACGTTCTGCTGATATTTTAGTTCTCTGTTATATCGTGTCTACTGTATCGGTGTCTGTTGTGTCATACCAAGAAAGTTTTTAAAAGCAACCACACTTCTCGTAGGTTCCTCGAGCACTTGATATATCTCACGAAAGCAGTTCCAGTTTGATAGAACAGGGAATGACATGACAACATAGTGTGCAATCAGTTTAGAAAGAGACGATTCTGCTCATTTCACTGCATCTCAGTAATTATCATCGGCAGAGCTTGAGGACTACAAGAGCTCTGTTTTTATTTGAAATTAATGTTTTCATGTTTCTAATTAAATTGATGATTTTGTGTGTCTTTTATTTTATTTACAGTGTGTCAAGATCCTTCTCCTGGCGCGTCTTATCCTTGGTCTGCAGTCCTACTGATTCGTAACGCATCTCCTGGAGAGGTGGTCTTGGCCTGGCCTACAGCATTCTTATTATCATTTTGCCAATTACATCACAAACTGTTGTCTTGCTCTGTTTGTTGTTGACGTGTTCTTCATAATTCCTTTTAATTTTAAGAAAGACAATATCAGAGATAGGTTGATAAGAATACAGCAGCACCACTAAAATAATGGGCGTAGCAATATATTCTTCCCCAAAATGGGCGTGGCCATTGGCCCCAGATTTTGAGACGTACGTATTTTAATTCCTGTATCCGCCCCTGGCTATAGCCCCCGCTATAGCCATCCCTTTCCTGTGCTTCTTTCACATTCATCCAGTGTCCGCCTGCCGGGTAGGCTAGCCTAGACATCATCCCAGCCAAGATCCCAGCAACGCGGGTAAACTCAGCTAGTAGGCCTATATCATAACTGTCTTACAGAACGATGTGATTGAGTCACGTGGCTAGCAGAGATCATGAATGGCTCGAAATTCAAGTGCATATAAAGATGCAAATGTAAATGATCTACATTCAGAATATCAACAAGCTCATTAGGCTGGCACCTACTCGATTGCAGAGACGAGCAGCAGTTCTGATTGATTCCAAACCACGTGGCATCTCCAGTCTCCATCAAATATCGTTAGATACTTGAACTTCAGCGCCTCTTCACAACTCTACACAAGTACTAAGAAACGCATGTTAGTATATTTAGCTGTCTTGTGTGTATTTTTAAAGCAACATCCACGGTTACATGATTTCCATCCACTGTTCAAAGTGAATGTGTCTTGCCACAACATACAACACGGCTGCCATCTTTTGGCCTCTTGACCATGTCCGTGTCTCAGACATGCACCACGGGCTGTGGGTAGGACCCTTGGGTAGGACCAGGGTAGGACCAGGACTAAGCGTATAGTCTGAGAATGGACATCCAGTCTGGATTAAATTGCTAAAATTCGTATATGTAACTAAAGATTTAGCCCTGGTCCATGAATAAGGCCCCTGGTGACATCACATTGTGTCCCCTTTAAATATAGCGTAAGAATGTGGATCTAGAGGGGCTATAGTATAGCCTGTACTGTAAGTCCCCCAGTGGGTCTAGGATACGTAATTTTGTATTATTGAAATGGTATTTTAAGATAAGTTACCCGTGTTCCGAGTTTAGCAGCACGCGAAACCGACCCGATCGATAGTGAGAGGTGAAGCACTGCAAACTGGAAAGACGGACTTGACAAATGTTACGTTCGTAATGCTCTCTACTCTGTGTGGTAAAAGAGCTAGATCAGAGGTTCTATTAGCGTTATGTTGGAGTACACTCTGTTCTGAAGCCGTTTGCGGTAGATGTTGGCGATCACGTTGCATGTGCTCAACGCGTTTTGGCTTCTAAAAGAGGCAATTGCCAAGCGAAACCTTTGGTCAATTACTCAAATTACGATATTCTATTTATCTATCGTAAGTTGCTTTTGGCTTCTTCTCCTACGAGGCAGATATCACATGCATGGTAGCAAGGCACAGAGGAATGTCGCGAAGGGTGTTCAATACAGTGGAGAACTGTAAAGCCGATCTCCAAGGATGCCGTTTCAGCATGCTACACCTTGTATTCATAAGCAGTAAGTTACGCCCGCTGGATAGGGTATAAATGTGTGAATCTGCATTAGTAAGCACCGTGACATTGTAGTTTGTCTAAATGGAGAATGTAAACATACGTTTGTTTCGTATATAACGTTGTATGTATGTATGTTAGCGTGGCAGATTCGGCCATAGCACCATCGGATGGCAGCATTCGGAAACATTAAGTCACAACTTCTATCGATCTTCTGCTTCCTGGATGGAGTTGGCGGGGGTGATCGTTGTGTTGCGGCGGCTATCTGATCACCATGAGCGGACCGTTCTGCCTCTCCTTCCCTCGGGCAGTGTGTTGATGACCAACTTAGGAAGGAAGCCATCTTCTCGCCTGTTGATATGGCCAAGAATAGCTTAGACGCCTCTGCGGGCGGACATCGGCATACGTCAGCGTCTTCGAATTGCCGGCACGTCGTGCTAATTCGGCGTTGGGCACTTTGTCAGTCCAGGGGATCTTTGAGCTTCTACGCAGAATATACCTTCCTGTAGCATCGATCTGTCGTTGTTCACGGATGCCAATCGCCCATGATTCTCCATCATAGAGTAATTTGAACATGCAAGTGGCGCTTGTGACTCTGTCCTCGATTCTCTGGCTGACTCGCGACTTCCACAGCAGTCTGCAGCTGTAGAGCGACTGCTTCGGCATAGCACAGCGTCGCTGGATCTCTTCCTTAGATCCTCCCTTGCTGTTGACGATTGAGCCTAGGAATTAAAAGCTCTCAGACTCTTCTGTCTGCACACCTCGGAGATGAAAATTGGCAACAAGGAGGAACCGTCTTTCTTTGTCGCACAACGCATCCATTTGGTTTTCTTGGTGTTGATGCGGAGTGAATACTTTGCACAGACAGCTTCAAACTCAGTGGTCAGTGCTTGTAGAGCCAGAGGGTTTTCCGCGATAATGGTGGTGTCGTCGGCGTATTGCAGGTTTGATGGTGAAACAGCACAATCAATTCTACTCCTCCACTCGCGCAGTGCCCTTTCGAGGAACAAAATGAAAAGCAGTGGCGACGCTGGGCAGCCTTGCCTACAACCCACTGGGGTATTGAATTCTTCTGATTGGCTATCTCCCCACTTGATTACTCCAGATGCTCCTCGATAGATCTCGACCAGTATGTTTATTGTTCTTGGATCAACGCCAAACAGCAGGAGGGTTTCCCAGAGCATGGTCTGTGGGACATTATCAAGTGCTTTTTCGAAATCAATGAACAGTATCGCCGTTGGTAAGCCGCTGATCCTCCTGTTCTGAACAAGTGATCGAAGTGGTGCAATGGCGTCCACTGTTCCTCTTGACCGCCTGAAACCAAACTGAGACTGACTACAATGTTCCTCAACTGTAATGTTGAACCTCATTGCTGAAAGCCCTAGCGCTACTTTACTGCACTGTGGCAGAATCGAGATTGTTCGATAGTTCCTACATTCAAGAGGGCTTCCCTTTCGCTTGAAGAAGGGGATCATCTCGGCTCTACTCCACTCTTGTGGGTGTCACAGCTCTTCCAGATAGAAATGAGCTCCTGCTCCAGTTATCCGGCATTGCTTGCATTAAGAGCTTTAAGCGTTTCAGCCCTTATACACCATCTTGTGCCGACGCTTTGTTGTTTTTCAGCTTTCGGATAGATGCTTGGACTTCCTCTTCTGTGATCACCATGTTTTCTTCTAGCGAGCTCACACGATTCACTTCCTCCTGCATCCAGGCCTTTAACAGCTGCTCTCCATACTCTTTCCATCGTCTTTCCATCTGTTCCCCCTCGTCCAGGAGGATCTTGCTGTTGTCATCTGCAATCGTCTGTGGTCTTCTGGTTCATTTGCGTCCCCAAATCAGTTGTTTGGTGACCTGGAACATGGTGTGAGTGTCAGTATTCGCAAAGGCGTCTTCAACTTCTTCGCATCTTTTGCTGCACCATTGCTCTTCGTCTACCCGGACGGCTTCACGTACAAGACTCTGCAGTCTGCAGTGCTCCACTAGATCGTCCCTCCTCCAAGCATGATGGCATGGCTCAATCAGATCCTCTGTCTCTAATGAAATGAATGGTTTCTCCTTGTCACGGTGTCGTTCATCGTCAGTATTTGAACTGCCGCAGAAGATGCTGCTCGCTCAATTGAGGCCCCTTCTCCAGCACTCTCTCGAACACAATCGTTGAAGGCCTCGCAGATTTCGGGACTCTGCAGCAGATCTGTGGAGATACGCTCGGTCTTGTCTCTCTTCTTGCATGTCTCTTGTCTTTCTACTTGCATGTGGCAGACACCAACTTGTGGTCACTATTTCCATCTGCACCTTCTAGAGCTCGACAGTCTTGGAAACACGCCTTGTCCCGGTTCCTCGTTATGATGTAGTCGATGGTGTTCTTCGTCTCTCCCGCTGGGCTTGTCCATGTTGCCGTGCAGGCTTTGGAATGCCGCAACCAGCCGTTGAGAATCGTAAATGACTCTGCTGTACAGAAGTCTACCAAGAGTCGACCCATGTCGTTCATCTCCCCGAGGCCGTATGGCCCCATTCTCCGCTTCCAACTTTAGCATTGAAGGCACCAACGATCACCAGCCTCTCTGAGTTCTTAACGCTCCTAAGGGCCTCCGACACGGGCGACACCTGATCCAGCGTGTTGATGTATTCACTTGGTCCAATGAAATGGAGGTAGGAGCATAATATACAGACAACAACCATTGAGAGAAATCGATTATTCTCGTCTTTTGTTGTACGACATAACTATTAAGCATAGTTCGCTTCTTGATGCTGACATTATCCAACTCCCGCCCGACCATCTAGTTCACCATCCACAATAACCAATAATGACATTATTCGTGGTATTGAAAACTTTCCTTGCGAATCTGCAAATAAAAGAGACGGGCTCAACCTCCAACATCTGAAAGATCTTATATTCTGTCAATCTTCTCAGTTAGGGGTTACCTTTCTGATTTTGCAAGATTGACTGGAATCTTCTTTCTTCCAATTGCGATTAGGAATACGCTCAGGAGTTTGTTACCGAAGGTCCTACATGTCCAAAAATAAAGCAGTAACTCCCCCCTTATTCATCCATTTGGTGGCGGTCTCCCTTAGGGACAGAAGCAGCAATACTCGCAACTGCAACAACAATGAATTGCTTAAACGAAGATGATGTTCTCATAAAAATAGATTGTTCGCTCGGCTGAGGGAGTACAGCAGGGAAAGCCTCGATCTGCGATAGGTCTTTCGCTTAACAGATCAAATCGTGAGATCGTTTCTGGGCAATACAACAACTTATGCAGCTCACTTGCAAAGGATTTCGCCACATCCCAAATTTGCTGAACTTTCTTCAGCGTGAACAAGTGCAGGGCGCTGCCGTACAAGAAACAACTTCAGCGCAAAATCAATGATTCCGAACGCACCTGCGTGGTTACAATTCCTTCTCTCGCAATACCTGATTGTTGATCATTCACCTAGGAGCCCATGCACTCGATCAGTTCAGTAATTCGTCTGATGCTCGTGACGCAAAGTTTGCCCGTTAAGAGTGGGCTGCTCTGTTGAGCGCAAACTGGAATATTCCATCTGCCAAAAACCTACCCTCTAGCGTTGCTTCTACCACTCATCATCTCGTCTCATTCAGCCGTAGCTGTGCGGTCGCTCACCTGGAATGTCCAAACGATCCTCTTGCCCTCTCTATCACTCCCTCTGCTTACAGCTGTCATCTGGACTCCAAAGGATGTCTATTTAACAGATGAATTGACTTAGGACTTCGCTATTGTTCTAGACTCAACATAAATCTATTCTGATGGACAAACCAAGTCCACAAGCAAGCATCGGAAATCGGATCCATTCCAATGAAATTCAATTCAAGCCAAGCGTGGTTCTACCACGCGGAGATTTTCCTCTGCAAACTAACGATTGCCACAGCCGACCTGCCTATCATCTTTGATTCCAAGAATGACGCAAGAATAAGGAGATCAAACGCGACTGATTTATTCGCAGAGCTTCTTTCAAGTCTGGACAACAACAGGTCCTAATCTCTTGCAGCTAGCCTCGCTAACAACATTAACGACAGAACCCAAACGAACAATAGCGAGCTAATTCATGCAAAGCAATATCTGCAAGCAACTAATAAATTCAACGATTTTTAACGATCTTAAATTAAGCTATAGTACATGAAAATCGTGTAAAAGGACGCGCGGGCAACGATTACAGCATTTCGCAAAGTCTTCTCTCCAACTCAATTCTTAGTAAAATATTGCTTGATTAGTAAGCAGTATGCACACAGTCTTTCTCAATCATGATTCAAATTGCCTATTTTCAGTTCGGCAAGTTGTTCCCTTATCTGAAAATATAAAAGTATGCATAAAATTAAGCCCAATTAATTGCTTTCCTGTGCATCCAGTCGATGGCTGGCAAGCAAATCCACTTAGACGCAGAGTAATTATTCTTATTAATTCTTATTAATTTACAAACCACAACACTACGAGATTATCATACAAAAAAACAAACAGACACAGGTCAATCGATGGTCGCAATATCAGGTAACATACAGATAAATAAATGCTGCGAAGCAAAACCAATGCGCTTGTTGCAGTGCTTCAAATGTTGCCAAAGGACAATTTAACACCGAATCATTCTATTCTCCATAACACGTGAATATGTAACTACAAGATCAGTGGATTGCTAAGGTATTTATATTATAGGACAATAAAATGATTGGGAAATATTTAGTAAGTCAACTGTTCATCTCTTTTGGTTATTTCCATGATGCATTGCTGAAGTTTTAATTGAAACACATAATTAGTATGGCTGATAGTTGAGGGTCTATAATTTTTCGTTTCTTCAAACGAACACTGAATAATGAACACTGCTATTCTCATTGCTTCGTCTTGTCTTATTGAATTTGTGAGGGTCAAATCTCAGATGCAAGTGAAACTACAAGAAACTAGCCTTCGCACAATTTACAGTGTTTTCTACTCACCGTCTCGTCTGTGGATAGGCTAAGTGGTAGGTCGCCTTCCACTGATTCGAGGTTTGGATTTGCACCAAGATTGAGTAAAGTACCAACGGCACCAGAGTCATTGTTAGCAGCAGCAATGTGTAATGCAGTCATTCCACTAAACGCAACAGCATTCAACGAGGCACCACCCATTTCCACAAGTATTGTGATGATCTCAAGGAACGATCTTTCAGCAGCAAGATGAATGGCTTCGTATCCACTGGTTGGGACCTAACGCACATCAGCAGATATAGTTGAAAGCTTAGTATAACATACAGCATCAAAGTGCTTTCAAGTAAAACACAGTATAACTCGGTTAATATCACCTCGTATTACTATCACGTCTCGGCTGTTGTCACAGAAAGTGAAATTCCACTGCCCAGTCCCTAAGCAATTCTCTTATTTTACTCCGATAACATCACCTTGGATATTGTCACATCTCAGTTATTGTCATGTGTTTTGAAATGTTTTTGTTGTAAGCGCTTAATGTGACGCTTTCTGCGATTTGTCGCCTTGCTGTAAAGTACAAGCGCCACAATTGCTGTGACAGGAAAAGTTGATGGAGCGTTTACATTGTGTTCACCTTGTTGAGCGTGACAGATTAGCATAAAGCGTGTATGCATAAACGTCAGACTGATATCACATCTTATTTTAATACAGATAGTTGTTATTTGCAAAATGAGCCTTGCGTTGCTCCAAGTTCCTCCAAGTTATACTGCAATTATTTCTAGCATATACAGTCAGTTCGATGTTCATCTGGCTGGCAAACATTTACAAATGCTCTGCTATATGATTTTATTTCAGGGCACGGATGCAGTAGCGTTATTGTTGCAGTCAAACATGGTTGACTGGTGTTGCAGACAGTCTTACTAACAGGCAATATCAATATTAAATACCTTGATTCGTGCCAGTTTTCCCACTTTGCAGAGCAGCTTTACAGTCTCCACGTGACCTTCAATCACGGCCAGATGAAGTGGGGTGTGTCCTAAACAACAACATACAAAATTAGCAAAACAGCAATGTCATTTATACAGTTGAAACAAGGTCCCATTTCAAGGGCGTTTGGATTATTGTAAAGATTTGCACTACACCTCACCTGCATAATCACGTATGCCTAGTTGTGTGACGAGCATTTTCTTGGTGGCCACGTCGGTAAAATTTGATTCTGTGAAAATCTCCTTGACACAATCGCCATATCCCCTCTCTGCCACAAGGTGGAGTGGTGTTTGACCATTTGCATCGATCTTTGTGAAGATTGCCTTGCAATCAATTAGCAAACGCAAAGTTGACCGACAGCCAAGAAATGCTGCAACGTGGGCGGCTGTCTGCAAATCAAATTACATTTAGGAGTAAGTTTCTCGACAAACAGATAAGATTGGAACGGGAAACCTAGCCTTTTAGTCGGGGAAAGCTAATCTTTTGTCAGGGAATATAGGTGCATATACATCTAGGCTACAAAGAGCATCATTTCTTAATTCTTCCTTGCAGCTGGGTCTTATGGCAAAATCCTTTGAATCTATGATGGCTGGCAACGACTCACCTGCCCCAGGTTATTCTGTATGTTCAATTCGTCGGGTGTTGCTGTCCTAATTAGAGCCTCTGCTCTGAATACGTAAACAGGTCCTCCCGCAACTAGAAGGATCAAGAACCTACAAGGAAGACAAAACAGTAATGTTATTTGTAAAATTGTGGCATTGCAAAACGATCAGGAAAAGAGTGTTGGGGTCCCAGCATCCCATAGCTGGTCAATTTACTCCCTAGCATTCTCCCAGATGCCTTTTCCCATTTGCTTTCATGTTTAAACGTTACAATGTATCAACTTAGTTATGCATAGAAGTCTTAACAGTTAACTCCTGAAATGTGATCCTGCATATCCTATAAATACTCTCTACTGTGAAATACCATTGTGTATTGTGATATTTGATCTCTGCGCAAAGGGGAATTTTGCTGGTCACAGGGGAAAATCCCTATCCGCACTGGGCATTTATGATGCCACACCTGAAATGACTAACAAGACCTCTTTTAGACCTGCAATTCCAACTTACGTATCTCCGTCAGAATCCTGGTTAAATGGTCTTGAAACTGAGGCCGATGGACCTTCTGTAGGAGAAGACGGCGGGGATACTTTAGTGTCATTTCTCGGAACAACGATGTATGATATTGTTGATTCAACAGTTTTGCAGTTTGTGTCACAGTCTCCAGTGAAACTCTCAACACTTTCCACCATTGACCCAACGCCAGAATCACATTGCTGAGAACCGAATTGCGTCTTCTTGTCCATTCTTGAGTGGCAGTTGTGGTCTATCTCCATGGCTGCTATGTTCTTTCGTGGAAGGTCTACCTTTGAAACCTGCAACGTACTACAAGTACGCCAACTTTTTATAGACAACAACAGACTGAAAGAAGGGAAATTCCCTGCGAACCACTTCGAGATCCAATTGTAGTTCTAAGAAACCGCATTTGTTTCACATGTAGTTGGACAATCTATATGTTAATTCAATATACTTAGTGACTACACTTCATGTGAATTTACGTTATTTGCAAGTGCACAACAGGATCATCAGGAACATAATTACTTTACTGTAAATTGTATAAATGCTGTGGCTCAAAGAGAAGTAATTAAGCATGGCTTTGAATATTTTTTAGTTTTGTTTATATTATGTACGTATATTATTCTAATTATGTAATTATGCAAGGCAGGTGTAATTCCCTGGAGACGAGGCAACGCCTTCTACTATTTCTTGGAATTAAAAATTCCATGTTCGTTTCCCTCCTCAGTTCAATACCTTTCTCTTTCGCCTTACAGTCATTGGTCCACAAGCAGAACAATATTTCTCCCTTCTGTGTTTCCTAAAAAGCTACTCTGAGGGGCAACTTGAAATATACGCCAGAAATGTGATGAAGAAATACACTTGTTTTGATTTAAAGCCACATACTCTCTGCGGAGCTTCAATTATCACCAATCTTCAATTAATTTTCAGCCGGTGAACAAGTAAGCTAGAAACTTTGTCTCCCTTGGGGTCCTCAACATTTCAAAACATACAATAATATTAATAATATTCAGCAAATGCTTTACAAAATATCGTTAAAGTCATACACATTATATTACGCTGCGTAGTAGGGAACGCATCGACTGCTGCAAGACCTTACACCTCCATAAGAAGGCTCAGTCATAACATTGTAGATTTATATACAGCATACGTTCTTAGTGTACATTTGCTACTATTAATTATTGTTACTGAAGTCATAATCATCTTAACGCTGTCAAGGGTTTATGATGTTTACAAAATGCGGACCCCCTAGATTTGACCTGTCTCTCGCGTTGGCAAACAATTCGGAAAAGATCCCACACAGACAACAATACTTGTAAATGGACAGTCCCTGCAGGCTATAGGACGGATCCTTGTAGTAAACAGATCAAGTTAACAAAAGCTTAGAGATTTTTATATTAGGTGGTGCTTAGCATGCTTTGCAAGAGAATGAATGGAAATACAGAAATAAAATTAAAAGGCAAAAACTAAAACTGAAATAGCATATTTTCCGATGGATATGATACAATGATGTCTCAAGTAATCCAGTTCGAGCACAAGGGTCCATCCGACCATGAGGCTCACAAAGAGCTTGTTTTCTCGTAAATTGGTGCAATGTTTTGATCTTTCCGTTCTTGACTCGATTGTGACTGTTTGCACGTCCATTGCTCAATTCCCTTTGACCTATTTATGGGGCCTCAACTTAAGGGGATAAAGATACTGTATGCTCCCCTTGTCCCCAGTTTTCTCCTTGGGCTGGTTCCAAATAGTAGTGTCAGTCTGATGAAGTAGACTAACATCTTAAGTTCTTAACTTCTAAATTTAGTAAAACAGCATATGATTCATGACTTTTTACGGCCATCAGCTGACGGAGGGGCATGATTCTAGTAATGAAATACTTCTAATTACACGCACACATATCAATCGAAGGGACCAATCAAAGACAACGCGTTCTTGTTAATTTCTAATAATTATGCTAAACAACAGGCCTAGCTCCGCACGCGAGCAGCGGAAACGACGATGAAGAGCTACAAGTATAGTCCCTCGGGCGTGCCTTCGTTCTTGCGATACAGCACGTTCTCCTTTGCTTTACGGAAGTCCTCGTCTGTGACTTTCATTCGACGTTCGCGCAACGCAAGTAGGCCAGCCTCGGTGCAGATGGCCTGCAACAAATCGAACGGTCATAATACAATAGAGGAACGAAAGCGAGGCACAGCACTATAACGAGGACAAATGATGCGAATATGAAGCTTTGTTGTAGGTATGTAGTATGCATGCATGTAATTTAATTGTATGTGTAAACATAATTATTATTTGTTCAGTTGGGACAGGAAAATAAAGAGAGGAGTAGCCCCCGCTTCCATCAATGCATGCAGGCAACAGTATTTACATATTTTGAAAATAGGTAAACAATTTCTAATACAAATGGGGAATTACACGGTCGAGATTTCTCAACATGGACTTGCTTGAAGTGAGCAGAGTAGAAAATGATCTGAAGATGATGTACCAGATATACCATAATCTAATTGATTTTGAATGGATTCATTTGGTAAATTTGACAATAACAAATATTCCATGCGTGGACACTCTCAAAAGGTAAAGACCAACTTGATCTGCAAAATTAATTCAGTGAAAACCAATTTATAGATCGAGTTGTTCTTATGCATGCAAGTACAGGAAATTTTCAAATCTTCGACCATGATCTTATGTTAACCCTTTCATGCCTGGAAGGGCCATACGGCCCACCCCTATTCGGGTCCCAATATTTTTGGCCCC
>OFHS01000345.1:2288-38889 GCA_900245855.1 Calvadosia cruxmelitensis
GCCAGGCGCGGAAGAGGCTCCACTGGAAAGTGGTGAGGTTGCAGGGCTGCTAGATGGTTGACCACCAGGTGAAGATACAGCTGGAGCTGAACTTGTTGCTCCAGGTGAACTGCGAAGTGGCGAAGAGGCTGGTCCAGGCGCGGAAGAGGCTCCGCTTGAAAGTGGTGAGGTTGCAGGGCTACTGGATAGTGATGGGGGGTTGATGAATGTGCTTGTGACTGGTTCGAGGCTAAAAGATGTGGGAATTGTAGTTGCGGATGTGGTCAGGAATTCTCCAGAAGATGGTGTTGGAGGCCTGACGTAAGATGTGATCAGCTCGGATGGAGTCAGGAGCAAACTCGATGAGGGGATTGTAGTAGTTAATACTTGCGGCTGAGTTGAGTGTGGAACCGATTCTGTGATGATTGAAAACGTAACCTGGGACTCCATGGATGAGACCTGCAGGAGAGATCAAGATTGGAGTCAGCGGAGGTGGAAATAGAAGCATTAACTATACGAACTACTAAATATTGCGGCACTCCTGCGGAGCCAAGAATTGGTTGTTCGACTGGCTTCATAAATGTAGCGATGTCAAGCAACTGTTAGCAATTCAGAGAGGAATATTTTAACATAAACTAACCTGCAGTATACATTAATATATCAATATCAATTTGTCAGTATTATTACTTCGTGTTCAATAATTGTGCCATTAAAATGTTCAAAAAGGAATGTTGCAGCTACAGTATTTACAAACATAATTGTTCACAAATGAAGATCACCATAGCAGGGCCTTCGTCTTGAGATACTGATGAAAAGCGATGACGAACGCAAGAATAACCCTCACCTGCGTTGTAGCAGTTATAATGGAAGAAGTTGCCGATGGTGCCACTGATGTTATAATGGTCTCCGTCACAATGGCGGAGCTGACGGTCACATGGACGCAGCTGCTGGCAAACATGTTTAGGTTTGATGACGAAACAACTAGAGGAGATGATGTCTCCGGTCTTGCAATCGGAAGTGTGCCGGTTGATGCGGAAGTGACTGGAGCGCTTGAGGCAGACCCCGTACCACTCGTTGTCGATGGAGCCTGGCTCTGAGATGTAGCGGCGGCTGACGAAGCAGAGCTCATTTGCACGGTGCCGCCAGTCGAAGTACCCGGTTGAACCACGCTCGTTGCTGCTGTCTGTGGCAAGTACAGAGACGATGAAGATTCTGCATTTGTTACGATTACAAGTGACTCGCTTGGTGTCAGAGACGACACGGTAGGCGTTTGGCCAATTGTTGATGATAACACCGATGCAATTGTAGATGTACCCTGGCTGGTCTGTGGTGTTGCGACGGTAGAAGAAGCTACGCTACCACTTCCGGAGGAGCTAGCAGGCGAAGAAGGTGCTCCCACAGAAGAAGAAGACGACGCGGGTGCAGTGTATGTAGTCTGAGTTTCCGATGGAATTCCGGCGCTTGTGGCCGACACGGGAATGGAATGTGAACCAGTTGAGAAGATACTCATGGTGGCTGTCTTAGAGGCAGAGTAGGAGGACATGGTGATCTGCGGTACACTCGTTTGGACAGAGCTATAATAGCAGCTGGATGATATCACAAAGCTGACTGTCGTGATCTCTGTCTCCACTCGACTGAATGACGTGAATGGAGAAGAGGACCCACTCGGACTGGCAGACGATCCAGTGAAAGAGCTGGGAAGAGGAGTTGACTGGAAAGAGAAAAAAATCGAGCTGAGGTGAAATGATCTGCGAAGCAACATTGAGAATCATACTGATTGGATGGTCGCTTTTTTGGTTGAATCACCCACCTGCTGTGCCCCAGATGTCGACGGCGAAGCTGTTACTTGTGAACCGCTAGATGGCACTGAGACCACGCTTGACGGTGCACTTGATAACGATGGCACACCGCTGGAAGGTGAAGCTGGGGAAGAGAGAATGGCCGATGAAGCCGGTGACGTTGTAGCTGATGATGAAGGCAAGGAGCTGGCAGGGACGGACGATGTCATAGGTACGCTGTAGATGCTTGATGGGGACACTGGCACGCTGGATGACGGAAGAGCGGTACTGACAACACTGCTGGAACCCAGACATGGAATAGTCATAGATTCGTTGTTGGCAACACAATGTTTTCCATTGTCGTATGTTCCACTTGGGCATCCGCAACCCTCCACCACGGCTCCGCGGCAGCACCTCTCATCCAAGTTGCACTTTGGTGGACTTTGGCCGCATGTTAGTGGCACGTTGTTGTCCGTGTAATACCCGTACGTGTGATTGCAAGGGTCACAACAGTCCAGGACTATCGTGGAATGCAACCAAACATGAATTAATAGGTGTACGTTGAGTGTCACGTGGGAGGGCGTGGAGCACTGGGTATTCTACTTACGGCATAATCCTTGTTTTCTCCAGTAAATAGGGACGCCGTGTCGGTTGCATTCTTGGACATAAGCAGAGACAGCCGAACAGAAGCAGGCGCAATCGCCACCATACTTGCAAAGGCATGTTTCTTGTTCGCATGCATCAATGAATGACTGGGGATCAACGGTCTTGTGGCAAACAGAGAAATTCGAGGTTCTGATGACCGCACAATCTAGAAGAGAAAGGAAGCACAATGTTGATGGTGTAACTTTCCTTTAGGAAAGGAGAGTAGAAGGCAAGAAAAGGTGCAATGGAATTGATATCCGACCTTTCTTTGCCCATGCTTGACGATCTGGGTTTGCTGCGCAGGCGTCCTCTTCAACGGGCTGTGGGCAGGCTCCGGATTGGTCAGCCCATGTCTTTGCGAATTCCAAAGCGTTGTCAGCCATTGACAAGTCAAACTTCTTGAATTCATCATCGTCTCGTCCATTGAAGTCACCGCAAAGACCAGCAAGATCACCTGAGTTCTTTTGGTTCTTGAATGGAATGACGTAGACACGAGCAGCTTGATCGAATTTGATCGTGTAACCAAGATGGTGAGCACGAACAAAAACGAATACTCCGACCTGTGAAACGAAGATGTGAAACGATGCGTCATTAGCGAATGTGATGAACGAGATCCAGATGTAATAACATCCCAGCTCTTCCTCTTTGACAGCCAATAACAGCACTAAGTAAACATATTTATACTATATATCGTATAACCAAACCTATAAATAAGTGTTGCTTTACCCTTCTAGACAGCTCAGATTACAATCTTAGAAATGGTGGGGTCCAGACGCAACAGCAAGCAAGTGCACGTCAAAGATGCTATATACTCACGAGACTAATTAAAATTTCACATTCCACTCACTTTAAAGATCTCCAAGCCATCGACAACAGCAGTGTTTGGCTGTGGGAAATTCCCAAGAGTGAATGTCTTCTGCAGGGCACCAAATTGGAGTGTGACGTCATTCTGTTGTAGCTTGATAGCTGCCCTACCGCCAGGAAGCTGGATATCGACGTTAACCTCCTTGCACATGTACTGGTCGTAACTGTTCACGCAGCGCACGTTCTTCACTTTGACGTTGATGTTCGCCTTGCTCATGTCACACATGGTGCTCGACTTGTCGTGGTGACAATCGGTCATCAGCACATATTCGCAAAACTTTCCATCGAACTTATACAGTCGTCCATCGAAGGTACGGTAATGAAGTTGACCAAATGCAGTACAATCGTATTGCGGTTTCGATTCCACGTCGGCTACCTTTTCCCAAGTCCTACCGCCTGTGCACTTCCTAGCAAAGAAACGGCAAATTATGACGTCAACCGACCGTGTCTCTGCTTTATGTCAACACGATAGCTACGTAGTGCGACGGTATCTTACCTCGAACAATCAGAGGGTGACACATCGCCCTTGTTGTAGAATCGATCGCCCTCTTTGCACTGACAACCTGAAGCACCGTCGACACAAGTGCTGTTCTCGTGCAGGATGTAGCCATCAGGACAATAACATCCTGGTTTGCATCGGACCGGGTCTTCCAGGAAGTTGCTGCAAGTGACGCCGCATTCGCTGTACTGTAGGCCCTTCGCCGAGCAGAATGCTGCAAAGACCCAATAAAAGTCATAGACCAATTGCTCGCTAGCAGACAAAAGAAACGGAAGAGAGACCCCTCCAATTCTACGGACCACGAGAAGTGTCACGTGACTCACCATTGCAGTCTTCCTTGGTACATTCGAAGGAGCCTCCTTTGCAAGTGCTGAGAGAAAAGAAGAGGGCATACGATTAACATTAGACTGCAAAGGCAAGGCCGTGTCCTTCGATGAACACGAAAGAAGTTGCCAGCTCACCAATTGTTACAGCTTTCCTTTCTTGTTGCTCCAAAGTCGTATGTTATTCCGTTGTGGTAGCACGGACACTGTTCCTTCAGGACGCACTCGAATTTACTATTCTCGTAATAACCATCAGGACAGTAGCAGCCCTCGATGCAGCCACGACTGAAATGCAACGGAGAGAATTCAAATAATCATGTAACATCACGTACTAACACGATGACCGAATGTGTTGACCAGCGAGCAACTGCACCTTTCGCAAGTCGAACTGGCGTTCAGTGACAGATCGTGACATGTCTGAGGGCATATCAGTTTGTTGTTGTTGTCTTTGTTGCATTGACGGAGGACCTTGTTGCCAGCGCAAGACATTTCTAAAATAGACAATCAATCGTGTGAACTCGTGTGAACATGCACGGTCCTCCGTTGATTCGGTTGCGTCAGCGTGAGCACATCGTACACAACCGACCTGTCTTGCATCGATCCACTTGGTCGCGCCATCCGACGACGCTGATGCCTTTGTCTGTACAGTACTTGGCGTAGCTGGCAATGATCGAACAATGGCCCGTGTCACTTTTGCACGCGTCGTCGCGGCACGTACGAAAGTAATCGTCAGGCAGGATGACCTTGTGGCAGTTCCTGAAAGGACCGGTCGCGCTCTTGATGATGGAACACTGTGAATCTGCATAAGACGCCTTGGTCGTGTAAATGCTGCACGGTGATTCCGTCGCCGTCCAATCCGTGGAGAAGCAGGTCTTTCCGCTGTTGATGTTGCTGTCAGAGTAGATCCAATTTTCAGTGAAGGTGTACGGTGACAACTCAGTGCTGCCGGATCTTGTGTGGAAGTCGTCTTGAATGTTGAGGTTGAAGGTGCCACATAATCCACATGTCTGTCCCTCGTACTGAGAGCCGACAGTGAAGTAGACACTCTGTCCTGTCCAAAGCAGCCTCAGGCCATTCTGCGTTGTCACGACAACGTTCTCCTGGCCGGCGTGCTCGATGGTGATGTGGTTGTCTTGGTAATAGTACTGTTCGCGTCCACCGAGGCTGACCGTCGGCAAGAGGCGGTTGTCGGATTTACTCGAGCCAAGCGAGATGACAGTGTTGTATCTTGTCAGGTTGAAGAGAAGCGAACGAACGCACGACGTGTAGCCGGACTGGGACGAGCACTCCTGGTTCATGATGATCAATTCGAATTCCTTCGGCGTTGAGTTGGACGCCCTGTGACAATGCTCGGCGAGAACGTAAGCGCACTTGCCATACATCGAATATGCTTTTCCGTCGAATGTCTTGATGTGTGGGTCGCCGACAACCGAACACGTTGCTGCCAAATGTAAATAAAATGATAAGTTAGCATGATGACGTCTAGCTCTGTTGTCCCTGACACAAAACTCAATCGTTGTCTAGATTCCCTCTCTCTCTCTCTCTCTCTGCTACGGGCTATACGACAAAAATACATCATTGGTTCACCTGAAAATCATCACAGACACAAAAAACAAGGTCTCGCATATCCTTAATTATAGATGATTAATTGTTCATTATTACTATCCTCAATTTATAACTGTTCATGCTACGTCATTCATGTGGTTTAATTGGTAAAACTCATTCGAGGTCAAGAGAAGAAATCTGACTTTCCGACGTGTAATCATGAGGTGTAATTTGCAAGGAATAATTTGATGTTGTATGTCAAACCACGTCTGATCTACACATATGGGCTACTCTTTGTCTGTCTGGATGTCTCTCCCTGTTGTGAGTACGCACCTGGACAACTCTTCTTCACACAGTTCCAAATGCCACCAGAACAAGTACTGCAAGAAGCAAGAGCGAGACCTGGTCAAAAGCGAACTATGGACAGCGATGCAACAATTAAAACGAGCGATGGGAGCTCTTCACATAGTAGGTTAGAAACCGAAGTTAAACCATATCTAACCCTATTTGACAGCAGACCTCCTTTTAATTTTAGATAGTTTGCACGTGAATAGAGCAACTGGCATTAACAATATCGAAACAAGACCGCTCAAGATTTGCTCCCATACTGTTGCTCTGGCGTTGGCCATTGTTTTTAATATGTCTCTTGTCAAAAGGAAGCTCATTGACGCTTTGAACTTTGCAAGTGTAAAACTTCCTGGACCCTTGAAATTAACAAGAAAAACTAACAAGTGTATCTGTGTTAAATTACTTCGATGTTAAATTGGACAATCTTCTTAATTTCGATGTAAACGTATTGTTTCCGAAATTAATTAATTAACGGCGGTAATCAAAGTTGTAAGAAAGTATGTCCCAGAAGAAAGCTACACCATTCTATTTAACACCATTGTCTTGCCACACTTCGTCAACTGCGCTGTTGTCTGGGGAGCCTGTAGAGATGAACACCTCGCCTTCCTCAAGATACTTCAGAACAGAAGACTACGGACAATACTAAGATGTCATCATAGGACACCTGTCGCAGCCATGCTTCGTCACTTTGGTTGGCTCAATGTAAGAGACAGGCTTTCACTGAAGCAACTGGCCAGAGTACATCTGGTCAACAGGGAACCGTCCCGCTCTCTGATTGTTGGTCGCCTATCACAGGTGTTTTTCTCAAGACAGGTTGGGCAGGATATCATGAATACCTGCGCGCGCTGGCTGTTTGCATATCGTTATGTTACAGTGACTGAGTTGAGGTTGGATTGTGTTCTGTTCACGCGCATGCGCTGGTGGTGCGTCTTACCAGTCTTGACAGTCGCTCTTTCTGACACTGCCGTGGGCATACGGGATGCCGTAGTGATAGCAAGAGCACTGTGTCTGTGGAACGCATGATCCTTGGTCGTTCCACAATTCATTTGGACAGTGACATCCATCCACGCATGGCGAAGGGCACGACAGACTACCACTCAACATGCTGTCGCATGACTTTGGACAAGCACTGCCACAATTGTCGAATACCATGTCACCTTCGCACTTGACCGCTAAAAGCACAAATGGAGTTGAAGTCAGTAAAAGTGACCACTCGCGGTATATGACGTCACCAAGTGTGATCAACAGTTTAAGACCAACAAACATGCTTTTTACTCACGGCAAAGGTCAGCATTTCTCCAGTTCAAAGTGACATTGAAGCGCAGTTGACAGGTGCGGGCGTACAACGACAACGAGTTGCAGACGCAATCCGACCGACTTGTGTAATTGCAGTAGATGACGTCACTCATGCAGATGTCCTTGTAAGCTGTAGTGGGAATGTTGTTATGGCAATCAGCGAATGCAGGACCGTCGATGGCACTGCACAGTTTCTCAGCCTCAGTGTAGCTGTCTTGAATGAAACCCGTTGGCTTGTATGGCTCTAATGAGCTCTCTGTGCAGACGGCGCCAGGGTACTCCCACTTCTTAGCAAATGTGGCAGCGTCTGTGGCAGGCACGGTGTCTGAGATGTAGACGAAATCGTTGTCTTTGTTGCCGTCATATGTACCGCAGAGACCGTAAAGTCGATGGTTGGAACCGGAAGCAGTCTTGAAGGCCTCTGGAACACGGATCATGACATCCTCTCCGCCATCCCAATAGATGATCGCACCATCTTGGCTGATGAGCAACGCGTAGCGACCGGCCTGACGACACAAGACAAAGGATCAATCTATAGACACCCATTCTCACGTGCACGACAGCCGATGTCATAGCGACCAGTCTCAGGCAGCTCACCTCGCGGATCTTTGGCACTTTTTCATATGGCAAAGTGACTAATACATCGTCGACCTTAACCAAGAAGAGACCGCCGATCTTCTGCCCGAGGAATATCCGCTTGCCATCGACAGTGACATTGATGGTTCGCTTGCACGGAGCATTGATGCCACAGTTGGGGTCATTGTTGACAATCACTTGGAAATTAGACGATGGGTCTTGGTCGTGAATTAGAATGTTAGAGCACGTGCCGTAGTAATCGTAGTTCTTTCCATCGAATGTGCTGTAATGCTGACGGCCCCAGATGTGGCACGTGTTTGGAACTGAAAACCAAAACAACAATTAATCAACTGACAACGAGGCCGCGAATGCGTCATGGTGGCGCCCGCACAAACTCTCCAGCGGAGAAATATCACCAGCCCCAATTATACGATGGTGTCATATGATGAAACATATAAGAAGGCCCCGCAGAGTGATATATGCCATGATTTTAACCCAGTTAAACACGAGCAAGCATTCGCCATAACTAATCTTCAAGTGAAATCAATCTGCTGTTGATATCAACAGACGACAAGAAAATGATTATGATATCGATGCCCAAGTTAAACAAGATTAATTCTTATCATACGCAACGGTTTTACTGATCAGCTGATGGCTTATTGGACCATTGTATCTTCGTTTATCGCTTGCTCGCGAAAATACGATACGTGCTGCTAATCGTACTGATAGTGTGTTGCAGAGTGAGTTGGACTTACGCGGAGTCACCAAGTTATCCAAACTGTCGGCTTGTACGGTGGCGTCTCCTAGGAATAAGGCAATTTAAACACAACGTCAATTGCACTGCAAGCACAACAACAAGCAATCAAAAGCAGACGGACTACGTGACCGACCGACGATAGGTCCGATGTTATTTCTACCTTTTAAAAGTAACTAGCTTTAGTTAAAGTACTTACTTCAAAAGTGAATAGTTGCTAGTTACAGTTACAAGCTACTTTCAGTGAAAAGAATTAGTTACGTGATTATAGTTAGCCAAAAGTATACCTTTTCAAGTATTTAGTTAATTTACAGCCCTGCTCAAATTGAAAGCCACTCACGTCTAAGACAGGACGTCTCGCAAGCCTCGAAGGAATCAAAACGGTTCTTGTTGCCAAGACATGAAAGGTATTTCATCTCTTTGCATTCAGCACCGGTGAAGTAGTATGCTTTCGTGCCAATGCACGACAACGATAGGCTCTCTGGCTGCCACAGGCGATCGCAAATGCGACCCGTCTCTAACGGCACTGAAAAACAGAGCAAGGGATCGTTCAGTGACCACACGATAGACAAACACGGTCGTCGATGGCACTGAGCAGCAACTTACAACAATACTCCTCGCATTCTGTCTTCGTGTATGACGTCATCGGGGTGTTACAACTGTTCGACACCATCTTGAGGTAGGCGATGCAGTAATCCCTGGACGCTGTCGACATGCGCCATGTCAGTTGGTTGGCCTGTTCCAATGCCAATGTCTCGTCCAGGTAGCTCTTGCAAATGCCAGAATCCCGAGGCATTTCACATTTGCGCTCTGCGTAGTAAGACGCACATAAAATACATAAGCACAAGACACGACAGCAGATCGAAGCTACGCGTGCGAAGACGGGGGTTGGCTTCACTCACCGATTTGGCATTGTGCTCCGAGGTAGCCAACAGTACACTGACAAGCATAAGCACCGGAAGTTGAGTTGAAGACGCATTGGCCGCCATTCTGACAGTGCGGGTAGCAAATAGCTGAAAAGCAAACGAACAAGCGTCAAATTGTACCAATATTATGCTACATTGTCAGTGCGATGTCGGCCAGAGCGAGGCCAAGGATTCTGGGCCGCGGAAACTTACAGATTTCACAGTTTGGTTGGATGTGGTGGGGATAGGCGTCTGGGCAAGTGCAAACGTCAGGCGCAGAGCATGTGCCACCGTTCTTGCAAAACCGAGGCTTCGAACAAATGGCTGCAATGACGCGAATGAGACCAATCTTAACACGACATCAAAATGAGGCGAATTCAATCTGCGATGCACGATGGGATGCTCACCTCTGTCGCAGAGATCACCGTCCCAGCCGCTCGTGCAATTACAAATGTTCCTGTAAGGGTCACTGCATTTCCCTCCATTCCTGCACGGATTGGCGCAGAGTGCTATTGAAGAGGACAGGGCAATGCTTTAGACAAGTGGTCCCATTTGACGCACGCAAATGGCGTAAAGCAGCATCAATGACTGATGAAGACCGCCTACCTTCTTCGCATGTGGGACCTGAATAGAACGCCGTGCAGACGCATTTGCCAGATTCGCATATTCCGTGCACGCTACATGGTGGATTACAGGTGCCTGGTGAGACAGCTTGTCTCTTTTCAGAGGTTGTCTCTGTCTCTCGTTTTGCATCGTCAGCATCGCCTTTTGACCCTGCTGGAGCACACATCACATCCACTTTCACCCGCAATGCGATCGATATGACGATGATGATGATGACACAACAACACTCTGTCTTACCTTGCTCAGTGAGGCCACCGAATAAGCACGCGTTGTTACATTCATCGAGCGTTCGGAAAAAGTTCTGCTTCACCTTGCAGCCGAAAGAGAAGCCCCTTTGGCAGGATCCTATGGCAAAGCTACCCAATTTCTGCGTGACTTTGAAGTGATATCCGGCAGTCTTGTTGCTGCAATCGTTTGCGTTGAAAATCTGATTGCAAAGATCTAAAGAAAGGGAGATGGCATCATGTTTATAGGATTTTCAATTGTCGCC
Organism: Calvadosia cruxmelitensis; assembly: GCA_900245855.1. Lineage (NCBI taxonomy): Eukaryota > Metazoa > Cnidaria > Staurozoa > Stauromedusae > Kishinouyeidae > Calvadosia > Calvadosia cruxmelitensis. Next base: position 12,915 of record OFHS01000345.1, read on the forward strand.
AGTCAGACACCGCCTGAGGATCAGCACGAGGGAGGGAGCTACCTTTGCCGCATGTCAGCGAGCAGAAGTTATGCTGTTGTTGCATGGTCTGCTCTGTGAGTTTGCCATCAGGCGACAGGCAGGCCTTCTCGATCTCTTTCAGCACTTCTGCACAAATGCCTTTGTCGTTTGCCAGATGGTCTTGTAAAGCCCTCAGACAAAGCCCAGTCGAGTGAAGGGTACATCCTACCGAAAGAAGACAGAGGATCTCCTTAGACGTAGCCAAAGCGCACGCGCTCAAGCAAATCGATGGTCCGTCTTTTCCCGAGTGCGCAGGCGTCAGATGCAGTCGCTGATTGAGCGATGCCTAACAGTCAACCGACGTCACAGCACATCATTGGTCTTATGTCGTTTAATATTCTATGTACGCCATATTCGCCATTGTAACAACAACCAAACTTAAACCCACGCGCGTCCTACTTCACGCAATAATCATCGAACTTTCTCAGAAACTTATATGATAATGTAGCCATAGCAATTTCACGAGGGACGGACATGGATGTTCTGAGACAGGACTGCGGCTGTTTCACCACGCGGACAAACTTGGAGACTCGCCCTTACACCTTAATCCATTCAACACTACACTATGGCGCAATAGGTTTCCATTCGGGATCGTTGGTCGGCCTCTGTTTGGTGAGTACCAGCCTCGTATCAAGGCAAATCAGACATTGGTCAAGATCAGATGTAGACCATTGAAGGCGATTTCGGAAATTAGCACTTCGTGGTCAAAGGTGTAATTCTACGCAATCACTGCTGATCGCCTTCGACAGTTGCCATGGTATCGTTTCGACGTGGTTGACTGAACAGCAGCGTAACCATAGGGATCCGCGATTGGAGCAAGCACAGTCGTGCTGCCGCCGCGAACAGGCCGCGCCACCTAAGTCAACCGAATGGCCCAGCTACTCTGGGCTTGACGATCAACGAATTGGGCTGAACATCACTCGCGATTGCAGAAGAGCATAATAAATGGAATAAATAGGTCAACAGCACCCTCGTCGGCTGTCGATCGCCCAATCGCTAGAAATGTCACATGGGTTGCATAACCTTGCCGATTGCTTTCGATGTGTGAATTACTTACGCTCGTCTTGGCTGCTGCCCGACGCTTCATTACCTGAGAAAAAAACACAAGAGACAGGGAATTACGAGCGCACATGACTTTTATGGAGCAAATGTCCTGCGACACCAAAGCGAATAATGAATCGGCAAAGCATCGTTCTCTCTCTTTTGTAAAACATGTATCACTCATGCTACAGTAGCTGGGACTGGCTCGCCTAGCCTTGCTTCTCATTCGATGATGTATGGTTGTATTGCATCACACAAATTGCCAGTTCGCACTATGGCCCGAGAAATCAAATGAAAATTAGAAAGACGGCAGGCACCATGCTTCAAAGAGCTGATGGTCATAGTACGCTACATCAATCGCACCCCACTTACGTTTGTTTAAGCCGGCATTTGATGAGATTCCTTCTTGCGCATCGAGACTGAAAGGCAACAAGATTTTCGTTATAAGACAACGCAAGAATCGTAACAGCAACGGGACCTTCTTGTCATTGACTTAACGGATGCTATGAGACACGCTGTAACATCACCAGACCTTGTTGCTAAAGCGTAATCATTCCATTTTGTGAAGAGGGCGAGGCAAACGATGATCGCTGCCAACGGGCTTGAAATAATACTGCCCGAGGCCATCCGATAGGCTATGTTCCACTTTCACCTCTCGCCGTCTTGATAAATCTTGCACCGAAGCAAGGAAACGCGGACGTATTATTAATCGTAGCTGCGTTCAATATACTCTGTGATATAACACACAGACTCACAAGCGATGGTTCGCTGTTGATCACTCACGAGCCGGCCGTGAACTGATCTTGTGATAAGCTGAAGCATACACGGGCCGGTTTTATAGGCAGACATCAAGTTGCCATCGTCAATAACAAACAGGGAGCCCTAAGCTTGGTAAATCACCACATGTTTCAAGGGGACATAGCAACACCATGACTACCAGGGCGACTGCAGGGTCATCGTGGGCACCAATGGCATTGTCCTTAACGAGCTGAAACGATGTGATCAATTCATCGAAAGGCGGTATAGGAACATGTCGAAATGAACCCAAATGAACGCAATCGCAACGGCTTATCTACCTTCCAGTTCGCTATTAAACCCAATACATCTAATGATGCCTGATTGTAATGAGAAGGGAAAACATTTCATAGGCACGTTCAAGATGACAATTAATGGCCACTCGTTGGCATGCATTTTTCACATGCACGATGCGGGCACGTGAATTGACCGTCGCTGATTGGTTCTGGTGGCGATGTCAACCAATCAGCGACATCGAACGTCATCGCAGCTATAGTTGTACTCTTGACAACGTTGAATTATAATATACGCGAATGCCAGAGGAGCTGGACGCAGCGCGCCTGGTGATGCTGGCCACCAATCAAACTGATTTTTAGTTTACATAACAGACTACAGCCCCCAACGACTCACGGCACGAACCATGACCCTGCATTCGCCAGAGCCACAGAAAGAGAGCGAGGCTCAAGACAACCATCCATTCTAATATTGCAATGTTAAAATTATGTATATTATGTAACAATTATAATGAGTTATGTATTTGAAATGGCAAAAGTAAATTGGCGTAGAAGGCATCTTTTATCAATTGACAGTGAGAAATTTGAAGCGGTTGTCATTGGTCGGACATGATCGAATGAAGCAACCCTCAGTCCTGCTTCCAACTGACTGCCAGTGATAGCACAGAGCAACATTGAATCACTATGGAATCGGCTGCATATTTCCGATTGGCTGCTGTCAAGGGATACGCAGTGAGAGCATTCAACTGTTTATAAGACACTGAGCGACCAGCAGGGGCACCTTCCGACTGCAATGTGATATTAAGGAAGTGTTGATCAAGTAAGCTCTATAGCAACAGACGTCCACCGCTGATTCATCCCTTCGACTGAAGAAAGCAATTCCCGCTGAGTCACTTCACTGATCATACAGCAACGGATTAACATACTAGACAAAAGGAAAGATATTATATGCTTATAAAGATTTATGAAGCTTTTGTTTGGAAATTGTAGCCTGCTTTATTGGAATTGATGTGGAATTTCAAAGGGTGGCTGAGACATACTTTATATTCGCATGTAAGTTCATAACGAGTACATTATTATCATTATAATGAAACAGAAATAGAATGATAAGAAGCTAGACAATTTATTATCCTTGTGTCATATGCAGAATGCGAGACCATGAAATGAAATGAATCGAGTGTTTGCTGATATTGTGAACCACCTTTCGATATGTTCTGAAATGGTTTCGAAGGACTATACTTCAGTCCAGGGGGATGGTTGAGCAGCCAGCGCGTCAGCAATTTTGATTGCCAGAAACAGTCCTCGAATCGAACATCAAATAGAAAGGAGTACGATTGAAATAAAGTCATTTATGATTACAAGTGATGCAGAAGTCAACTAGTGTGTCGGAAGAAAATTGTGAACCTCGTCTGCATGTACGTACGAGGCTATTACCACACGTGCGGGCAACGCTCAGTCTCTCTTGACTAAAGCGTCCATCGCTACCAACTACAATCACATGAAAGACTATCGCCGTATTATCTAAACATCTATCGTCATTTACAGCGGATCCACCCATCACTCCTCGTAACGTTTTGTAAGTAAACTGTGCAGCCGGATATTTGTTTATTCTGTCAACCTGGCTATAATACCGCGGTAGACCTTTTCCTTAAACATTCCTTTATTGATGTGTTTCAATCCAGTTTTTATTCATGTTTCCATTCATGTCTCCATTTAGTTCATCTCATCAATACATATTCTCTGGAAAGCAATCCGTTGTCGTTGATGCGAGTGACACCACGAAAAGGAATCGATTCCTGTTCTGCACAACTTATATGCATCCCAAAATGCATTGCATGTGGTCAAATCCGGAAGAGTCGAAATGATTAGAAGAAGTTGCTCTCACGTTTTAGTGAATTGGAAATGAACGATAAAGCAGACGCCGTTCGACTGTAAGTTCCTTGCGGATGCCATCAAATCCATCTGTTTGACTTTAACCTTACTTGACAAAGTGTATCTTAATTGTTAATTGTTAATCTTAATTGTTCTTTAATTGTTGTTTAGAAAAACCGGTGTTTATCGGCAAACTGTTGTCGTTATTGATCTGGTGCTGCCGCGTATTTCTTGGGAATAGCTGATCCAACAATTGGCAATTTCGCAACTGTGTGTTGTTGCGAACAATGATTGACTTCCTACATGGAAAATGTCAAATCAACTATTTTCAGATTATGCAAACATTTGTCTTCCCGAAAGGACGAAAGGGTTTGTTCCTTGTCAGACTAGTGCAGTCTTGACTCATTTTGGAGCTGGGCCAATGTTTGATAATTGACCATTGCTCTTCGAAATAGTGTTTCTCACTGTCCGTCGGTAAGTAGAAGCGGAATGATCTACAGCCTCAGGATGCTTTATGGTGACCATATTATTAGTACATGATCACACACACATTCGAGACGTGTTAAATTAAAACATGTTTAGTTGTAATGTAATGTAATATACTATAGCCTCATATTGTATTTTGGTGTTTATATGTCTTAAATATCCTGATATCAAGTTCTCCAAACAGTGTGCATTAAACGCAGCACAAAGTCAGCTCAAGATCTCAAATCGGAAACTTATAAATAATGACCTTCTAACTTAATTATCACTGGTTTCTCTAGAACTACGTCGTCTACGATCAGAAGAGCCTGGAAACGGCATAGGTATATAAAACTCTTCTTGGAATGCTCGACGTTCAGATTGCAGAATGTTTCAATCAATCGAACACAGTTTACACTTAACGAAGTCACGTTCGACAACTTTACATGTCAAGCATGTCACTGTGAAAAATACCGCGCATTATTTTCTTACTTAAGGTCCATCATTTGTGCTTGAATAGTTGAGTCGACTGTGCCGTCACAGATGCCTCCAGTAGTGCGTTCCACCAAGGAATAAGTTTGTTGACAAATTGATCCTGAACAGAATTTTATTTACAAAGGGAGTATGGAGCTTCATCGAGTTTCCATGCATTGAACACTTATTTACATCATATATGTACGTACAAAACGAACCACATACTTGCAATCTTTAGTTATGGTAAGTTACCTTCACCTTTTCTACGGCAGACATACCGCTTCAAGTGCTTTTGTGCAATTCCTATACAATTTTGATTTCACGGACCAAGCGAGGGTTTCAGACAGGAGACACTGACTATAATATTGGTCGGACATAAAATGTGTAGTATTTAATCATTACATCGGTATTGCGCAACTCAAAACATCATTTCCCAATCAATGCTGATCTAGAATAAGCGTTGGCAGCCAACCTTGAGCAATGTGCAGCTGAGTACTTTAAATTCATTGTGAGGATTACTCAGCCCAGATCCTTGATCTCTTTTTTGGTTGAGCATGTGTCCATCCAAGTGTATTCACAAGGTGGTACATTTGTATTGCCCACAAAACAGAACCGTTTTTCAAAGCAATTCGCAATTGCAACATGGCAACCCAGTCACACACATTTGCAGCGCATCCGTTAGATGGATGGAGGTATGAATATGTCTACAAGGAAATAGCTTAGCATCATCGGCAGATTGCTTGCTCTGGAATTCCTTTGCATTATATACAAACTAATTAGGCTGTAATTAAATGAACGTTTTGGCGCTTTGCCAGTCAAACTGCTTCATACTCAAGGGAAGTGCATTGTGGGACACTATTTGATGTCTTTGGTTTAAAAAACAAAGAACCAGATTCAATGTCGATGCAGATATGTTCGATTTGTGAATACTAAACAATTATGTTGTCATTATTCCTCACGTTAGAAGCAGAATCAATTTGTAGAAATCAACTTAATCACACAATGGTCTACCCTGTTCAATCTCGTGAAAATGGTGAAGTATTACTTTCACAATTAATTGTTTAACATAGTAATTGTTTTTACGCGCATGCGCTACGTCTAGTTCATAATCAAAATGATCAAGAATTAAAATGGTGCGAAGTGAAATTCAGCAGCGATTCAGCGGACCCCGTCAATTTGCGCTCTATCATCATGGCAACACTGCCTCTGTTCAGTGCTGCGCATGCCTCGAAGCGCATGACAGTAACAGACATATATTAATGCATATATTTATGTTCATTCCAAGGAGTGAGAGGATACGACAACAGATCTCGCTTGTTCACCCCCTGTGACATTCCACTGCAGCCAGCTCCATGGCAACTAGGATTGCGAGCGATGACTCAGTGCAATGCAACGATGATGTGCGCGCGCAGAATAGACTGATGTTGTTGATCCTGTGTGTAAACGATTCGCTTTATAAACTGCTATCTCGTCGCCCGTCGATTGTAATCACCTGAATCATAAGCCTACGATTCGCATTTTGTCGTCTGTCACAATGCCGGTGGCTCCATTCATCCGTTCGCATCCAGATGACTCGGTGATCGCCTCAGCACACAGCTAGCTCACCACTGAGACAGCAGCGGAATAGTCCATCAGCCGTCTTGGTCAAGTGACACAAACACAATACACATTTGCACATATAGAGACAGACACGCACACGTATACGACAACAGCTCTTGCGATGCATCGCACCTGACGAAGAGACGACATGGAGCAAGGGCGCAGGGCGGAGAGCAAGGCGCTGAGATTCGACGCTGCGACGTCCGACTATGTCCCACGAACCAACTACCAAGCGACGGCAAAATACGATAGAAAAACATTGAAGCGCCGACTGGAGATCGAAGAGTGGATGTATTACGAGCTGCGACGGTTGTACGATTGCAAGGTAAGCCCATTACTACTATTTTATAGTACTGTAGGAACACGCAATGATGAAGCATGCCGCTGAGCCACCTGAAGCCTGCTGTCCAATTGAGCACTGCAGTGGTAGCCTTCCCACGGCCATCTGATTGTGCGTGCAATGCACCGTGAACAGCGCCTCAAGAACAAGAAAGGCGACGCACAGCCGACGGACAGATGAAATATCGCCGCCATCTAACTTGTTCTATAATGCACTATGTACGCCAATGCGATCATTCTCCTATAACCGCTTTTACGTGTCTCATAAGGACCACGCCCTACCGCACCCCTCAGAGAGCAATCTAGCAATCAAAGTGTGCTATTGTTGTTGTTGTTGTTCTTTAGGCAGAGGAAGACACGGCGACCGTTGAGATTGACATTGACGCGCTGCAGCGACGCGCGGACGACGAAAAACGCGAGAACATGCTCAAGGTATGACGTCCTCCGCGCCTTCTCTCCAGCCAGAAGCGTCAGCACCCACACGGGCAGACACAACCCTCAGTTGTGAGGCGTTATGACAGTAGATGCACATTGATTCGCTCAGATTTGGATCGAAACCAAGACATGGCAATCGGTCGTCATAGCGACCGAGAGTGATTTGCGATGCGATCTCACAATCACGCTACTATCAGCGACCGCTATCTAGCAATCTGCCTCGTTCTTATGCCATCTCACGCCGTTTTTGTCTACTACGCAGGTCCTGTTGAGAGAGGCCAAACATCCAATCAAGGTTTGTTAACAATGAGCGATGATTGAGAGCAAGTGCTGTCCATAGGCCGAGTGACTCAAAGTGGTCTGACGATGGTCATCATATGGTTGACCAACGAACGCCGACTGGATTGTCTGTTGTCATGACAGCAGACGTAGGCTGACGACGCTCTGTTGCCTTTTAGGAGTTTACCACTACGCTGCTGGAAAAGATTCGCCAGCTGTGAGCACGACTCGCCGATTTATGACGGACAAGTCACATTATTGACTAAAATCACTCATTAGTTGTGACGCTTGCGCTGTTGTGTGTTGTCTTTCAGTGACGCGCCGAAGCAGATCGCGACGGAAGAGCAAGAGGTTTGATGACCTCAACCATTTGAAGACGAATAAAAGACAAGAAAACTGCAGTGTAATAATACAACAGACACGCATACAACAACAACAACAACAACAACAACAACAACAACAACAACAATAGCAACAACAACAAGAATTGCAAGATCATTCACCCGAAGAACGAACGGGATTACGAATGCTGATTCCATAGTGCCCCGGCAACGGAGAGACACTTATTGCAGTCGAGAAATCCGAATTTAATTACGTTGATTTTAGTATCATTATGTTGTATAATTACGATAGTAGTATTGGCATTAAATCCTGATGATTTTATCGTTTACATATGCCGAAGAAACATTTGATATTCGAGAGCGTTGTCTCCCGTCAATAGTAAACTGAATAATGTATGTTGTCGTGAGTGACCAGCTGCTCGCCGTTCAGTGCACGCAGCAATGTAAACATAGAAAGACAGGCTCACCATATGATTGTACCTACAGGAATGCTAACTGTCACCTCGTGGCTTGATATTGGCACTTGCTTTAGCCGGCATTAGTACATCGCTCAAGTGCGCAGAATGAAAACACTGATGGTCATATAATTATGGCCTTATGCTCTTATAAATTATGATGTTTGTGAAGAAAAGAACTGCTACAATTTGGATGTACAATAATTATTAATAAATTCATTCTTCTTTTGAACCTCTTTTCGTTGCTATTTTTCTTCTCTCTTTCTCTTAATTCAATCTCAATTTATGATCAGATTCTTACATAGCATCAATTTTGTAGACCGCAATTTCAAATTGTAAATTTCTAGCTCTTGTATGTATGTTTATTTGGCAAAAATATTGACAGGCAAATATAGGGAAGCATGACTTCCGCTTACACACAGCCATTGTGAGACGCTTGAGCGCAATTAATATACAATACAGTTATGTGACAAGTCAATATTATTTAGCGAACACTTAAAAGCTTGGATTGACGTTGCTGCAACAGAGTCCTCTGGTAAAGAATTCCACCAAGGGATGACGCGGTTCGAAAATTGGTGTTTCACAGAATCCAATTTGCAAAGTGTGAGGGGCCTAAGTTTAAGATGGTGCCCTTGCAGTGAGTACTTCGTCGTTTCATACTGTGCAAAAACTTCTATATCTAAATCTACAAGGTTGTGCATAATTAAACATCATCTGTAGGTCGCTTGTTTGGATTAATGAGTGTTTTTGCTAATAAGTTTGTAATTTTCAAATACTGCATGAATGTAAGTCTTTTGGTATTCTCATAGCAACTGATGACGCTGAGAATGGATACAATTACACTGTTGTCTCAACTTAAATTTCTTATTATATTAATTTTTCGAATTAATTCATGTTCAAATGCGTAGTCTGTCTAACCATTAGATAGATAACAAAGTACCCGCAGGTAACGAGCCTGCATCTCTACCATTGTACAAGACTGTAGTTACCATGGCAATTATGAGCATGAAAACCAATTTTAATTGTGGTAATAATTGTAGCTGACCTAGAACAAGAACAATCACCATATAATTATCTTGTTCTATTGTTGAATCATTTTGTAGGACAAATAGCCGTTTGCTCTTTCACATTGCCGGACAAACAATTACTCACTTCATAATACGGGGCCAGATTTAAATCAATTATCAAAGAACGTCTTGATAGAAACGGATAAAAGCTAGAAGAAAAATTTATAATATATGTTAGTCTGTGACTTCAGCTCCACGAAAAACAGAACCTGTATTCGATTGGATATCTGAAAAAAATGATGATGAGACGCCACTGATTACGCCAGAGTGCGTCGCAGAAAGCCTTCTCTTAGATGACGTCACAACAAATAGGATCCAATCCCCACACATCATCACACACGATTTCGTAAACATGGCGGCCTGCGAATGGATAATGGAAAGTATTGCAGCTGTACATCACAAAACAAACATATCCTTATTTGCTAATGCAGTTACAGCCTATTAAAGTTGCAAATGAAGTACGTTTCTATTATTTTGAAACCACTTAAGCTTAGTTTTTCAAGTTGTTAAACATCTGATATAAATTATAATATCGAGCAAGATGTGGCAGGAAGCAAGGAAACAGGAGAAGAAGATTCGTGGTATTATGATTGATTTCAAGAAGCGAGCTGAAAGACGGCAGGCGTACTATCAAAGGATGGTATGTAGAGGAACTCAGACACACTCTAGAACATGACATCCGGAAATAGAATGCAATACTTGTTTGCTCGCGCAGTTGTTTGCTACTGTTACTATGTCTGAGTCTGACATTCCCTGCCCCAAGACAACACGTGGCAATTAATTGTGTAGGCTCATTGTTACAATTAGTGCATATCCCTGGCAGATTAGCGTAGAATATCATGATTTGTGATATTCCATTGGTTTTGACTGTATAATTTGCAAAGCAAGGTATTAGACCTAACCTACACTCTGCAACTCGAGGCCTTGGCATCTGGAAAGTTTGTGTATGTCACGCTGAAGATCTTTGGCACCCAGTCTGCATCTTTTGTTTGTTAGGCAGAGAACAGAAATTTTGACTTTGACAATGCGCAGAGGTTCACGGATAGACATCATACAAATTCTACTCCACATAATTGAAGGTGCAATAACATTAGTCAAAATCAAAAACTTGTGCAGATGCGCGGGTCAGTTGTGGAGCTTGCACAAAGTATAAATTCTCCACACACGACACAGGTGCAATCCGGTTTGGCGTGGAGCTAGCTCCGATTTAGAAAATGGTGTTGTGCAAGGCCTCAAGTTCAAGCCACAGAAGTGCCAACATTTTGGTACTAAGGACTGTTACATTTGTGGGTTTTGGGGTGGCATAAACTTTAGTGTAGAACTCTCTAGCGTAGTCTTTGGTAGGCCTATACAAAAATTAAACTTTCCAGACTGGGGGCAGGGGAGATTTCCATCCTTGTGTAACCTTTTAGACTTTATCCAAATTTTGGGCTTTTTGCATTGTCTGCAGTCCGAGGAGTAGCATCCGCGTCCTACAGGCCGCAAGGTGGAAGCAATGGTAATCATTATTCCGTAATTAAAAACAGAGCTTAGGTAAACATTGCATCTATAGAAACTCCGTCAGTTAAACCGTTGCATTGCTTTGTCATGTATTTGCTTCCGCAAGCTAAAACAAAACAAAGACACTGTGACAAACTGCTTTAACTTTTTAGAACAATGGTACACAGTTGTAAGAAACAGAAGGGAACGTGTCAACATAACAAAACGGCTAGTGGCTACCTTCTTAAATGAACTGCTCCACAGGACCAATTCAATTGCTGCTCATTATGTGGACGTTGTTACATTGTTACATGCTCAAACACTAGAGAGGCCGCATGTAATTGAGGCCACGGTAGGCAATTACTCTTGCCAGTTGATAATCGGCTGATGTATAAAATGGACCGCCCTAAAATATGCACATGGTTAGCACCATATAATTCTGTGTAAATTACCCCATGTAGATAGATTGTCCTTGTCAAGTGCTCTCTTGTTATGCTTTCATAGAGACAAGATCCTCACCAACTGTTGAGAGTGTACGGCCACAGCTGTAAGATGTTTCTTGGTGAACATTCATCAAAGGCAGTGGGAGACAAGCTGTAAGTGCTAAGCCATTTTGCCGGTGTGTCTACCGTTTAGGTTGAGTGCTTCTGGAATGTTAACTTCAATTCACGACCAGTAGCTTATGTTCCTTAGTTGAGGCTGTCTTTCACCTTGCCCCCCTTTCCTTTGCCCCAGCGCTTTGTTGCTAGGTGCTAACAGTGATTGACACTTACATTTGCTGCATGCTGCTTTGTGTTTTGTTGCTGTAGCATGCCATGGCAAGGAGACCCAGAAGTCATGATTGATAGGTCAGTTCTTGAGAAGGTGACACTACTGTTCATTCAAAATATGAAATTGATTTAATTTGATTTAAGTTAACTTAATTTCTTACTTTTGGCAGTAATTATGAAAGTTGTGTTGCAATTTATTTGTTCTATGTTCAACATAATTTTCTCTCTGTAATGTATTTCTTTAAAATCATTCTAGAACTGTAATTATGTTTGCAAGTGACAAACTAACCAACCCTGAGGTCTTCTGCGCATTCCACTCCCCCATAAATGGAATTTCAATGCGATGAACATTTAATTCTTTGTTTGTAAAATGAAATAAACCATTTCCATTGCCTGAATGATGATTCTTTGCCAGTACTATAATGCATTATTATGATTTGATATCAACAATACAAATTTATGGCATTCTTTTTTCAACAGATTAATAATCCGTTACGTTTTGACAAATAACTTCCAATCTTTACTAGTTACTATTTAAAGGACGTCAATTTGGACAGCACTGGAAGATGATATTGCACGTCAGTGGTGATGAAATGATTGAGTTGGGTTGTAACAACATTTGTTGTTTCTGTTCTTAGATTTGATGTCCGTGCACACCTCGACTACATCGCTGAAAATGGAGAGCAAAAGAAGTATGAAACAATGGCTTGTTGTCGGCTTACATTTACTGACATCTGTCCGTTGATCACTACTCTCAAAAATGTTTATGACTTGATATTGCATGCGACATGACTAATAGCGCGATCTGTGATGTAGCATTGTTGCATTAGTTCTGTTGCTTTGCTGGATGCAACTGGATGATGTTCGATTGAAATTGAAGGTCAATTATCCGACAGTTCATGATTCAACTCGGCTTGAATCTTTCAATATTTTAACCTTATCAATTGTAAATCAATTTAAGACATGCGGTACCAGAATGAGGTAACTTGTGAAATCTGTTAAACCAAAGGGTGCTGCTTGTAAATGATGATAAGTTAGTTCACGGATGATTTGTACCAGGTGATCTTGTGTTCGTTGCAGAAATCAAGACTTTGATTTGCTTGAAGCTCAATGCAATTACGAGCGTTATCGAACTCTTGTCCAGATTGATGCTGCTGGAGGTTAGTTGATTATTTGCTGTGAACATTCTTTCATCACAAGTTATTCAATGCAATTATCTGTCTGTCACAGGCTTTGTCGTTTATTGATCCAAGGACTGATGTGTGTGAAAACGACTTACGATGAAAACCCATCATATAAGCAATATAATGATGCATTGTGCAGTACAGTGTAATCCCGTTAATATCACCTCGGCTAATATCATAACCCGCTTAATATCACTTCAATTTAAGAGCCAAGCTCTGTCTGAATCAACTATTTAATGTACCCGATTAATATCATGACCCCTTTATTGTCACAATTTTTGGCTAGAAAATCATAGTGATATATACGAGGTTTCACTGTAATATTAACTTTATGATTGGAATTTATGGAATGTTTGCATGTAAATGGTGTTTGTTGAGTTATCTTTTCGTTGTCCTTAAGACCGATTGATTGACTCTGTTTCAGCTGCTCCTGAAAACTATTTGAAGCAGCTTGAGATCGAGGAGATATTTGGCAAGAAGCAAGCTGAAAGTGCTCAAATGGCAAAGGCGTCCAAGTAGGGGCAATTTCCTGACTAGCATGACACTGCTAGTTCAATTTATTTTCAATATTTATTCCTCTTATTCTACTGCAATGCCAAATAGAATCAGTAAAATGTCACTGTAATTGTCTTTATCATTCCTGTTTGCCGTTCCTTATAGATCGAAAGGCAATACTTTTGGCTTTGTCTATGATGATAGCAGTGCCGCTGCCGCATCAGAGTCAGACTCAGCTGATTCAGATGAAGAAGAAAGTGATCTGAGCGACATAGGTAAGATAAAAGACGTCTTTGTGCTGAAAGCGACAAGTGGTTGTTGCGTAAATGTGCGATTGTGTTCACCACATATAATTGGTTTGTGTTTATGATAGATATTACCGTGAACATTGCTGAGCTTGCTGATGAGCAGGTGGGTCCCTGACAGAATTCAGTCATGACATATGTCAATTAAATCTGTAGGTACAGTCTCAGTTGCTTCTTTCAGATGACGATTCATTGCTAACTTGTATTCCTATTTGACAGAAAGAACAAATGGACTCCCTGGCAACGCAGTATGGAATTGCTGCCAAAGTATATTGCAAGTGAGTGTGCTCTACTGTGATGATGTTCATTCCATTTTAGGTCTCTTTTGTTGGATTTCTCTATGTTACTTCTTGCAGGCAATTGACGAACGAGAAGCACGAAATAGATTATGTGCGGCGGTTAGAAGAGGAAGAAGAAGAGAGGGCTAAACTGGCGGTCAGTTGGATAGAGAGTTGGTTGGATTTCAACCTCAGATATATATTTCACATTGACAGCTGTCTGACATTGCTTCAACCACCCCTCGTTCTAGGGTCGCAAGGGAAAGCGTGCCAGACGAAGCCTCAGAGATCGTCAACGTGCTGTCCGGATGACCTCCCCTCTTAGGTCTCTTGTCCTGTGTTTAATTTAATTGCCTCAAAAGAGCATACATGGTCGCATGCCACAGATATTGACAGTTTAATTGTGTGTTATATGCCCTGGCTGCTACTGGCCTTGAATGCATCTGACATCATGTTGCTTTGTTGTCTTGAAGTCAGTTTGTTGTGTCATCCCTTGGCCAATGAAGTTTTGTTTTACAACTATGTGATAATTATATGAGGCCCAAATGTTACCATGCTTGTTGTTGTTGACAACAGTTTTTAATACCTGTATGGCTGTTGCTGATTAACTGCATTGACTCGCACAGCTCCTTGTATTGTGCATCTTGAATCTATCTGAGCTGTGACAACATGCAACGTAAAACTTACAAGTCTTGAATGTTGATTTGTTTTGTGGATGAGATGTGATCTCTTGTTTGGCCTCTCTCTTTGTATTTAGCTGATGGAGGCAAGACTAACACTTTGTTGTTGTGCTATTGTAGCTTTGCAACGAGGTCAAGTCCAACGTACGAGCCATACAGGTACAATTGATTGTATTCAGTTCGTCTGCGTTCTTCTGTATTCGTATTGGCTGAGGCTGCTGCTCTATACTGCGGCACTTTTTTTGCAACGGCATTGCGGTAAGTAGATATTGTACGTCTAACAAAATGGTACACGTATCGCATGCTGTTGTTTGTGCATCTACGGCTACATTTGATGATCAAGGAGGGACAATGGTGTGTTTTTATTTTACTTGAAAGTAGAAACCATTATTATTCATTCTATCTTTTGTTAGTCTTGGCGATGGTGGGGATGACAATGGAGACACATCAACATCATCTTCAGAGGAGGATCAAGATACCGGGCGTGTTGAATTTATCACAGAGTTTGGAAGCCCTGCTGTGATACCCCAAAGGGACCCTGCCGCTTCTTCTACTGTTTCCAGCAAATTTTCATCACGTAGCTCCCGGTCGGTACTGTTTGCAAACCTGCCTTTGTCAAGCTTAGAAAGATGTGGTTGAGCAATGCTCTCTTGGCTGTACTATTGCAAAAAGCAGTTCCCATGGAGATAACATTGTTCTTTGCATTTACCCAATATTAGAGTGTGGTTCTGAACATCTCCATAAGAGCTATTGTTGCGTATGATATGAACACCTTCCTCACTACTCATTTGTGTCTCAGTGGTTAGCACTGAATAGCAATATTGATTGAGCTACGCTATGCATGCATTATTGTGATGGAGGACTAGCCGGCCTTATATTTGTGCTAACAATCAAGAAATGTATCTTCAATTCAAGTTTGGCAGATATTTTGTACTTGGATACTATTCTACCATTTCAGCCATTTAATCTGTCCCAGTGCTATGGCCCTTGTGTTCTATCCTGGTTGTCTTTTGTTCAGTGGACTGATTGCATTTGAATGGCCATTGTATGGTGAATACTTTGAAACTGAATGTGATCTGTTCCTTCCTCATGTTCCCTTCGGACGCTTCGTGACGAATGTCATCATCTTGCTGATTGCTGACTCTACACTGCTGGTACGTTGTCTTCTCTGTGCACTGTTTTGTTGTGTTTTCATTTCTGTTTGCTGGTGCATTGTGGTTCAGCAGTAAATCTGAGAGGTCAGACCACGGCAGGTCACACTCAAGAAGAGATTCTCGCTCCTCAAGAGAACGTAGCAAATCACGTGAGCATAGTCGAGGCAGATCACATGACCATTCCCACTCCTCTTCACGGCAGCGTTCAGATGAGCGTTCCAGAAGAGACTCATCATCGTATTACTCCCGTGACCATCGGCGTGTACCCCACGAGCGACGCTCTCGTAGTAGAACAAGGTCACGCTCAAGAGAAAGATACCGAAGTCGCTCGAACAGAAGACCCAGTGGCTCAGTTTCACCAGAATCTTCCAGTTCGCATCATTCATCTGCTAACATGACCACTTCTGTTACAAAGAAGCTGGAAACGTGAGTCACTCATGGTCTAGCTACTAATCACTAATGTGTTAAGCTGTGTGATTTTCTCCTTCATTTACTACTTTTGTTGCTATCTCAGGGTGGACAAGTCTAAGAAAGGAATCGGCAAGGCAGTGAGTGACAATGATCAGTTTGTGTAGTGCAGATCTGTCTGATGTATAATGGTGGTCACCTGTTGGCAACTGCCTTCTAAACCACCTTGGGTCACTTGTCCATAATCAAGAATCAATGAAAATATGTTTGCCTTCAACTGAGTTTACTCAATTAGAATTATGCCTGCATGTTTCCCAAATTTGCCTCTTACCCTAAACTACACAATCAGTAGCAAATCCCATGCTATATATGTTGAATGTTAAGCTAATGTGATCAGTAGCAATGCACGACAGCAGTGGAATGAAAAACAACAGCATGCAAATGATTTAAGCCAAGTAGAATAGAGGCCATTACAAAGTAATCAAGTAACTGGAACGGAAATGAAGTGCCCACAAATTTGCCATTGATTTCAAAATGTGCTGTAGTCAAGGTGTTACGCATCATCGAGCCGTGTCCATCAAATTATAGGGATTGATATCTGATGACGATGATTATGTTTGTTTTGTTGTTGTCTACCATTTAATGCGATTTTCTGTTTAATGATAGACTCAACTCACTCCACAAGAAAAACTGAAACTACGGATGCAAAAATTGCTCAATAGACAAGGTAAGGTTGTAAAAAGTAATAATAAATGTAGTTCAGTAAACTATAACAAATAATCCTTGTGTAGTTTGAAATGGCTCAAGATTAGTTTTTTCTGCTCAGAACTGTTAAACGAAAACTAATGCTAAAAGAACTAGGCAGACAGTCACAAACAAGTAAACATAGCCGGCTGCCATTATTTTGACATCTTGATGTTACTCAGCATAATTAGTTGGCCAAGATATTGATTTACAATACTAAATTGGGCTTATATTTTTAACTAGAATGCCTACTACTAGTGAACGTTTGCCTGTATGTGATGAGTTCTGTAACCTGGGCAGCCTGACGTAAGACATTGTAAAAGCATACAGGACACTGCATACATTTGCTTGCGTCGCCGCTAGGAAACTGGCATATGTCTGGGCTTGCAAGACAAGTGATGATGCCAAGCGTTGTCTGTTCGCTGCTCTCGCGGTGCCCATCTTGTTTTACAGCTGGACGATAAGAGCAACACTTGAAAAGAGAGATTGACAGGGGCCATCGCGCTCTATTGTGATATATCTTTGGCACGCGGTAGCTATTCAAAATCAACAGCTCCGCATTGTTTGACTATGACTGCACTAGGCCTACCACAGAGACGGAAACGTATTTCACTGATCAGGCATGCAGTGTGTAGCTGGAAACACTTGTGGCCCTGGTCTTGAACCCAGCTAACCAACTGACAGAACCCTATCGCTGTGGTGGACAGAACAGCTTACGAGGGATCTCCTATCAGCTGACTGAACCCTTCTAACTTCGCGGATGCAGCCTCAGATGGTTATAAATGGTGAGGCCTGACAAAGGGACAATTCTGAGACGCCTGTGCCTCTCTTATGCTTGAGGCATAGACAGTGTCACACATTTATAATTCGGGTTGTGAGGAAACTGAATAGACTGAACAAAAAGATTTGACTGTGAGTTGATTTCCCCTCTAACTTTCAATATCAACACTGCACAAAATTATTTTAAGACATGTGTTTATAGTTTCAACTTTCAAGTATCTTTCATGTCTCTGTGTTGGTTCTAGTGAAAGAAGACAAAAGAGAGGCCATCAAGAAGACTGTTGAGAAAGAGAAAGAGCGCGATGTGAGTTAATTAAGCATTGATGATATACAATAAGCAGGCTTCTCTTCTTCAGTAGCGCTATAATTAACATAATCTGATTATTTGGCAGGAAAGAGAACGCGAAATAAACGATGCCAGGAAACAATGGTACCCAAAGTAAGTGTGACACATCGCATGACCACACCCTGCTTTGTTTATGATTCTTGTCTCATGCTGGTGATGTGCTGTGGTTATTTATAAGGAGTCAAAATGAACGGGACAGCCATTACCATCGACGCTCGCCATCACCACGAGGTAAAGCAATGCCTAAATGACTCTGATTGTCATTCTGCTGGCATTGTAGGACTCCAACCTATAACTTGAAGTTTCCAGCAAGTGCAGAAATGTAGGTTATAACTGATTGTGCGGGTGTCTACAATGGTTTCCCAGCTACGCAATTACCTTGATGAAGTGCCACATCAGTAACCGCCATTTAATTGTGTTATTGTTAAAACACTGCTGATCTCCATCAACCTTTGTTTAGACTGACATATTCAGTTAATATCCCACTTTTGGTCTACCAAGAGGGCAGGACATTACCGGTCAAGTTCGACTGTAGTAAAGTCGAACCTGTATTAGCGGCCACCTCTACAGAGCAGCTTTCACCTGTATCTAAAGGCCACTCTTCATAACCCCAAAATGACACTTTCAATAGATATCAACCTGGACAGAAAGGCCACCTGTCTATAGAGGCCATTTTCCTTGGGTCCTACAGAGATGACCATTATAGACAGGTTTCAGTGTAATATGGCAATTGAACATTGTTGGTTTTTACTGACAAGATCATACTTCTGATTCTCTGTGAAGTGACATCAACTACTCGCCATCACAGATATTTGCAAATGCATAATTTAATACATAAACATTTGTATCTTTATTATTCCAGAGTCAGAAGGACGAGACAAACGCAGAAGAAGTCGGTCACACTCGCCCACATATTAATTTATCATTGGCCAATTGTGGCTGCAGACAATTAACACCACATTGTGATCTTTGTTCCATAATAAATCTATGAAATCTCAATTTGGTGGTTCATTGCTCTATGTACTATTAAGTTCCATGTCGCAAACACTGTCACATTCCGACCAACTTTCTTCTGCTTCATTCAGCCCACGTGCAACATCATCTGTGGCTTAACAGTCATGTGACATGCGAATTGCTTGTGAGAGCACTTCAGACGACATTATGATATTTGACTAAGTGGCTTGACTGTTTCATCGACATCCACTGCTTGGCCATGTGACCATGTATTGCACTATTGGTGTCATCCGCGTTGTCCAATGCTCTTTTCCTAGAAAGACATCACTTATCAATTGTTGCCGGTGTCGTTTCTCCTCCTCCCGTTGACTCTTCTTTTCCCGTGGCTGTTGATGATTCTTGACTGGCTTTGGTTGCCGCCTGGCAGAAGGAAGACCATCCAGAGTTAACTAACTGTTGTTAATATTGTGTCGTCAGGTCAGGCAATCAGATATATTTCAACCTACTTTCTTCTTCTTCTTTTTCTGGGCTTTCTTGTTGGTGGAGGTGGACAGAATCTCCTAAAAGTCAGGAAAACAAATGCTAGCAACTCGTGGCACACCAACATAAGTTGAAATTCTAAATGGATAACTAACGAGCTCTGAATGCACCTTGATTGCTTCATCTTCGACACTGCATTCAGACGAGACGGCTTCTGGATCCCAGGGTCCTTGAGTTATCCTAGGAATTGTGGAAATGCAGTAGTGCACTTAGAAATGGATGAACTTGGCTACCGCCAGGGCACCACTTGATGAGACCGCAGCTCAATGCCAGCATAGTAGCATACTGCATACCTCATTGGTCCATTGGCCATCAACAGCACTGTGAACTTAAACTGGGCAACATACTCTCCTGAAAATAAAACAATTAGGCAAATTGAACTGGGCACATGAAATGCATTTACATCTGACACAACTGCATCCAAAGCACACTGCATAATTAGCACTTGCCATCTTTCTCCCACAAGACAGGGTACGGCTGCAGGAGTTCATGCTTTGCGCATTCAACAACGGCTATCTTTGCTTTGTTTTCGTCATCAAACGACCTTACAAGCAAAACAAGGAATAAACATCAGAGTGATGCCAGACAAATAAGACCACACGAGGATGAGCCACAGGAACCAACGTAGTGATACAACATACCTCAACGTAAAGGGCATCATGGAGAACTTTGTCACCTCACTGAAGAAAGCTAAAAAAGAACAGTGATCAGTTGACTGATTTGCCACCTCAAAATTGATTGGCGGCAATCAGAAAGAGCCATTTCTCACCTCGGGATGACTTCATTTTGAGACTGTATTGAGCTTCAGTTTGCTTGTAAACAGTAGTTCGTGTGTCCCGCTCTTTTGACTTGCCGTCACCAGAACTGACGAGGACATCAACAGCGTACACTTCGTGAGTTACAAATTCGCATTTCTTGTGGTCCTTCCTGAGTAAAAATAACCAGAAAATCACTCAATTAGCCAATCACATAACTGGACAAAGTAGCATATTCTGATGCATCTTGGGGCTCAGTTGGTTTTCAGTGATCGCTGTGAAGTGTGACTTGATACGGAGATTTTCAACAGCTAAGATAACAAAACTGATGAATGGAGAAGAATACAACTGAAAAACGCTCACACCAAGCTATATCTCCAGCTAATTGTGCAACGTGATAATTATTAAACTCAACTGCCTCCCAAAAATGCATCTGAACTTGCAACAGCTGGTATGCCAAGGCATTCAGCGAGAAGTGGTTGCTGGTAGGTGTTGATGAGCTATCTGACCTTTGCATGTCACTTGGGTTCTGAATAATTGTCTTCTCTCCGTCAATTTGATTTCTGAGAAGCTGATGCGATAACATACCTGGAATATAGAAAACAGGTCAACTGTTGCATACGTGTCACTGGTTGTGATTGAAGGCAAAACGACGTACAAAATAAATTAAGATGTCTCTACCTTCAATTGGTTTACAATTAAACGCAGTGGCTACTTTGGAGACGTTCTCAGTGACTGTTGTGTTCTGCATGAAGAGACAGTTTCAAAAATACACAGCAAATTCCCAAACGCCTGCCAACGACTGAGCAACGGCATAATCCATGAATGTAATTACTTCGTTTCCTTGCTTGACAAGACGCAGAGCCACTTCAGATGCGGTGTGTGCTGCTAGAAGAACGTCCGCTTTCCTACCAGTCACTTTGTTTGTCTAAAACAAACACACAATGACCGTGAATCAGAGCAATCAGGCAGCAACACAACTCACTCTAATTGACAATCATCTATTACATGTCAAACAATCGAAACTCTCAAAGGACTGCTATCAAGTACTTAGTCATATTATTTAATTAAATGAACAAAACATGCATCTGTGTACTGTTTTAATCTTGAAGTGCGACATCAATGTAGTTCAGGATGGAATATAAAGCATTGTAGTGTTCTTCCCTGAGCCTTCAAGTCAGGCGGCCAACGTGGCCCAGGCAAGCTAAAGACATGCCACCTGGCCTTCATCAGCCCAAACAATGCTTGTCTTCTTTCCAATTTCTTCCTATTCACAACAATTTGAAACAGTCCGGACGGCACTTCCACTCCAATTAAATTCCCACCTGGCCTTGTCTAACTCCTGGGGGAGAACACTGCATTGGACTGAACTCTTACAGTAATTGATTCCTCAACAAAGACTTTATTCCAATTCACAAATAAGACAACGACAGAAACATACCGCAGATGCCGCAACAACAACGGTGTGGGCAACGCTCGCAATGAATCCATCAACATGAACTCCAATGTCACTGTGGCAAAGGAACAAACATACAACACAGTCAAACCAACACCACTGTACAAGCCCACCATTGATCATCTGGAAACTGTGATGTGGCCGTCACTTACATCTTCACCATGTCGCCATCTTTCAAAATCACATCTGCTTCGCTGCTCAACGGCGAAAAATGACAAACGCTATTGTTCACTGAAATGCATGTTGGGAATGCAATACCTACGGAAAAGATATGTGACAATGGGTCAGCGTGGACAACACTATCACAATCCGTAGCCAACCCGCCAACGAGGCATGCAGCCAATATCCTACCCTTTTTCAGTGACTTTTCTTTGCGGAAAACTTTCCCTGTTTCTTCCACGATGGCCTTATCACCTTTCTGGCAGAGTTCTCTTGCGCTGGCATCCACTTTGCACTCACCAATAATGAACAACAACACGCCTGAAAGACAATAGTTTCACATTCATTAGCTTTTGAAAACCTTGGCCATCCTAGGGCTAGCTCTCTGAGCAATCAATGGTCGTATTGTCAAATTTCTGCAGTTTGGTGTCAAGCAAATATCTAAGGCAAATGAAGCAGGGGAGTAATGCCTGTAAGTTGTTGTGATCCAAACGGCACTCACACTACTTCACTGTTGTTTCTTAAATGGAGAAAGCAAGCATCACTGACGCTTCTCGAATCTAACAACGAAACCATATTAATTGTCTTACACTTCAAGTATTGGACATGGACGCCATGTGACAAACAGACGTTTTCAAATATTGGGATGCAGATCTATCAGTGAAACTCCAGAATCGTAGCATTTAAGGAAGATCTATTCCTGCCTATCTATCATAGATTTGCCAATTGGGGCTAAATATACACAATTATGATGCTTAAAGGAGGCTGGTGACAAACAACTCCATACAAATGAATGTCTGGTTGCCATGTCAACAAATAGGACCTATAAGCTGTCAAAATTATGCAGATTGATTTGAACTCAGGTGCCACTCCACTGCGTCATGTCGCATTTGTTTCGAGTTCAACAGAAAGTGAAGTAGCCCCTACATCTGGATCATGCATGGTGGAGGCTTATGAAAGGGGTTAATACTCTGTCGCCAACAGAGCCACCCTGACTGACGCCATGGCGCACAGGAATGAGCAATGCCAGCCACTTTGGACTGAGTAGATCGACTAGCAAGGCACACCTTGGGTGGACAGTAGACCCAGCATTGAGATGAAGTCCAATATCACATCGCAAGCGAAGCTACGAATACTGCAGGCTGAAGAAGGGGGCAGTTTGGGGACTAGTCAGTATTAGGCTGCTGCTGCTTCGTTGCTAAATGCCCAATCGCAAGTCACGCTTTCTAACATGCTCAACAGATGCAAATTGATGACTGCAAAAGCGAATCACAGATCAAGATCGAAAGCCCTTACGATTGGCCATGTCACCGGCCATCTTGTATTTGGTGACGACAACATCTTCGGCAATAGTTTGCTCTTCCTCGTCCACTTTCTCTTGGTCACCCATGGTAATCAGAAGGTAACAGCGAGTGCTCGATCTCTCCCTCTTGACTTATGCGCTGCTGGTAAGAAGGAGAAACGACCGAGGCAACAAGCACTGCTCTGAAGCGTCGACCGAAGCAAGGATCGCGTCAGTGCGCGCACGTGCTCCTGAAGCATGGGGACCAGCAACTCCCAGCATGCCGCGGGACTTTCCCGCCAACTAAACTCAAATGCAGTGTGGCGGACGGTAGAATGTTTACCATAAATAATTATTACTTTTGCTTAGATTCAGGTAAGCAAGAATTCTTTTTTTACAAAGATGACAGCACTGTTCAGTGAATCCAAAATAATCGTAAACGGTTAACCCAACCCTAAGTTGACGACGATGAGATTATGGTCAACCCAACCTAGTGGCGTCAGTTATAGTTCTGGTATGGTTAGGGTCGGGCTTAATCTACAGAGTGGAACAAATCCTGCGCATCTAAGTACAGTATTCGCGGTCAGAGTCATTTACAGAATATGTTGCTTATCATTTTACAGTTATTTTCCTCGTGGACTTACTAGCTATGTCTTACATTATTAGCACGCATCTTCTGAACAATGGCTTTGCAAATCGGTTTAATGCTAGATGGTAATGGCCTTCAAATGCCACAGTGATGTCAGATGGAAACTGGCCAACAAGAGACTCCCCAGAGAATGCATCAGACCAGACATTACACCGACGATGTGTTCTTGCATTTGGTCGCGGCGCCGCAGAGAATAAGACGAACGAGAATCAAGCGAAAAGACGACATGGATGATAAATCATGTTCACTGTCGATCGATCTAGCGAGCGGCCATTTTGCCATCGCATTCATTATCAACTGCGCCGTTAAATAAAATTGACGAACAAGGTCACAACGCATGCCCATTAAAACCGCTGAACATATTGCATGCCTCCGAGGGCAATTCCACTTCAAAGCCTAATAAACATTGTCAATTAGATACAAAACTGGAGCTATGGGAATCAAATTCGTGATGAATGAAGTGTTCTTTGTAGGCGAGTCAAGCTAAAAGAGCAGCTCTACGCCACTATCAGAGCGCCCGAGGTCATTCAGACTGAAAGCGAGGCCACGACCAACTTGATCCGATGAGAACCTACAGACCGATCATCAAACAATTCAAGATTCAACAACGCAACGCCACTTGCTGTGATGCAAGAACAAATGACATGGCTACAACAGACCTGTCGAATTGGATCATTGAGCGCGACGGACGTCAGTTGAAATCGTCAGAGATGCTCGAGTGTGTCGGTCCTGAACTGGCCGAGCCTAAATGCAAAAACGAGTATACAGACTGACTGACAGACAGACAGACAGACCAAATGACACACAGTAAGCTGGATATCAGAAGGATGATGACGTTAAATGAAGTTGGAATACCTGAAGACAAGGTGTCACCTTCACCCTGCAACAAAACGTCCAAAAAACATCCATCAAACGATTGAAGGAGAGACGTCACCGGCAAGAACAACGTCTGGCCTCCATCTGCGCGTCCTTACCCTGTACTTGAACTCCATTTCGGCTTGCTTCTTGCTTCTCTCCATCGCGATCCTGACGTGATGTTGCTCTTCGTCGATACTGCGCGGTCGGATGGTGTCGAAGTTCTGTGAAGGAAATGCGGCGCAGTGAAAACACAATGGCTGCACGTGTCGAAAGTAGGCGAACGAGCATGCGCAGGGTGTGATCGACTCACTGGCGATTGGGTTTCATCTGAATCTATTGAAAGTGAGCGACGCCGTTCAGTTTCTCTACTTGGTGACGATGGAGATTGCTGGTAAGCGCTGACTGGTCGGCTCGGCGGCTGGCGGGTGGGTTGCGGCGGTGGTGGTTTATTGGTCGGCGGGCCCGGCGGACGACGTGATCGCGGCCCTGCGGACATCGTCCTTTGGATGCGCACGCCGCCTTGGTTCTGCTGTTCTTCTGTGTTCTACTCACAAAAACGAAGGGCAGATCGCTTGAAACGAAAGAAACAAATGCGTCAGCACCAAACCACTGCCCTTCGGAGCAACGGCATACCTTGGGAAGATCTTTCAGGATCTGCAGTCCGTCGCCTGGCCCCATGTGGGAGATGTGATTGAAGTTGGTGGGGGCAGAGATCAGCCTCGACATGAGGTCAGCCTCTTCCGCACGCAGGCTCTCGCGCGGTCTCAGCGAGAAACGACGCTTGCTCTTTAACCTGAGAATGGCCGCGATGGCTTTCTTGCCCTTTTTCGATTGAATAGCCAACTTCTCAGCTGCAAAGAGAACAAGGAAATCACAGAGTTTCAAACGAGGTCACTTCAATTAAAACGAGGCCCATTGCAGGACGAGAAAGGAGTGAGGTGGCTGACCTTCTGCGTCGACCCTCAAGTAGACGATGGTGGCCGTCTCCGGGTTGGTCGTGATGCTCAGCGTGCCATCTTTGCACAACGGCTGACACTGAAAACAAAGAAATCATCATCAGTCACAATAGCAAGCAAAAGCAGCCGTTGACCAAGGCGGTCGGATGGACGAGGAAGCCCGCACCTTGCGAATCGCCAGCGACTGCACCCACTCTGCCGTGTGGACGTTGAAAACGTCGATGCCGTGCTCCGTATAAGCCAGCACGTGAGGATCGGAATAAGCTGAAACAACGCAAAAATCAACGATCG
>OFHS01000346.1:0-22569 GCA_900245855.1 Calvadosia cruxmelitensis
CCCGTCTGTCTCCTCAGCATCGCGCACAGATTAATTCCACGAATTCTGAACGCTGGCAATCGTTCGTAGCTACCCAAAAGGTGTTTGGTAGGAGCCCTTTCCGCAGCCCGACTACGTCCCACGCCGTACTCCGCGGTCAGTGGCATTGACCCGAGTTTGGAACGANTGGAACGACACACAACGACACACACTGCTGTATTAATAATATAGATGTCAGGTAGCTAACCCAGAAAGGGCATGTAGTGTAATCGTATGTTGCCATGGTAACCACTTCCTTTGTTAACCAAGCCTCGCGTGACTGTATTATTATATTCTGCTTTGATATTGTGACCAACAGCGTGTCGTCTCTTAGACTCGAACATGTATCTCAGATAAATTTGATTGTTTAATTTCTAAGGACAGAGATATGGTTCATATACACTTGTACAGTGTAACACATCCACAAGATTCCACCTCGTTACCAGATAATTTTGTATGAGCTAAATATCCAGTGCAGATCCAAAGATATCTGATTCATTCTATGCTACAATGAAACTTGTTTACAATGGTCACCTTTGGAACCTGAGGAAAATAACCTTTATAGACAGGTGGCCATTCTGTCCAGGTGATTTCTGTGGAAAGTGTCATTTTGGGGTCATGAAGAATGGCCTTTACACTAGTGGCTGCTCTATAGAGGTGGCCTCTAATATGGGTTTGACTTTAACTGTCATTTTTTCAGGCTGTGCGTATTGACTGCCTCTTCCAGTTTTCTGTGTGTGCCATTGTTAAAGTGCTACTGCCACCAAATTTGATATTTCACATGGTGTAGAATTCATGAGAAAGTGCGATTGGTAGAAATAAGGCATTGACTTTAGTGAAAAGCAGAGAAATCAGCCTCCAAACATGGAATTTTGGACAAATGTTGCTACCTACCACCGAAGCGAGGTCGGATTTCAGAACCCAGGCTGGAATAGCTAACAAAGTTAGTGCAATATATTCCCTTCTTTCAGCTTCAAAAATTCGCGCTGCCGTTCTCGCGTATGCAATAGAACCCATCTTGACACCCAGTAATTTCACATTTATCGGCTTACTGTTTGCCAAAATTTGTTCGTTTTGATGCAAGTTTAGCAGGGTCAACTTTGTAATTTCTCCATCTCGATCGCATTTCCCCACAACTTTGTTCTTATTTGACGGAATTTGCTTCATGAAATATCAAGTGGCTGCGGTCAACTTTCCTCATCACGCATCTTATGATCTTTGAAGCAAGTGTAACATTGTTGAAAATAGCCCTCTAACACCATGGGTAACACTTTTTCACAATTACCCAAGAACACGCAATGGTATTTCGATCTAGCGCTTCGCTGCATTTTCGAGCCATAATACTATTAGTTTTTGAGAGCAGTCATTAAGCAATACGTCTTTGCGTCCGAGTCAGCTTGAGCGATAGAGTGATGGTAGCAGGGAAGCAGTGTGATATTGTTTGCTAAGTAAATGGAGAGCGATATCCTGATATTTGTCTCAAGTCGCAATTTTAAGATGGCTTTAATGACAAGACTAAAGACTAGCTTGAAGGCAGTGTGATTCTCGGCCTGATACATAATCAGTTTTGGTTCTACTTTCAGGCAAGCATACTTTTCTTTGTCACAGTTCTCTCAAGCAAAGGTGTCATTTCAAGAAGCACTGACATTGAATGGTATTTTATAATTATTCTCATTATGATCATGATTGCCGTTTTCAGTTTGTTCGTTTTGACTCATATCTACTGGTCAAACTGTTTTCAATACAGTGTAGCACCTTCAATATCACCTCGGTTAATATCCCAACCCGCTTAAAATCGTTTCAGTTTGAGAACAGAGGTCTGTCAGACTACAACATTTTAACCTGCATAATGTCACTACTTGCTTATTTTCACGATTTTTGACTGGAAACCATAGAGATATTAACGAGGTTACACTGTATAATAGTTGTTAATATTAATGTTGTGCATCTTGTGTCTGTGAGTTCTGTAGAACTGGGTGACGTGTACATCTGTGGTGTCAAACAGGGTGTCAAGTGTTGTGGTGTCAGTGGTTATTTTCTGAAGCCATGTGTTGTAACGATGTAGTCCCATGCCTTGTCGAGTTAAAATCAATCTGCTCGAATTTCTTGGTAGAGAGCCACTCACAGGGTTGTCGTCTCTGTCTCCCTTGCCCCAAACCATATTCTTACAAGTGAAGTAGCAGTTTATGTTATTGACATTGGACTGTTTTGTCATGAAATGGCAAAGTTACCCACATTTAGATTATGTATTAACTAGCTGGTCCACGCTGCTAACGCAGCTGCGTCCAGCGTCGTTGCTTCGCATTGGGGTGGAGGTTAATTAGTCCAATACAAATCACCGTTTTTCGTTTTGGCCCATAAAGCAGTATCTCCTACCTGAACATAGTAAAATCAACTTTAGGAACATTGGAAATAGCTGGTCTTATCTGCTACACCAATTCAGACAGTGTTGAATGCTGCACATTGTTTCTCAACTCAGCTACGGCTCTCAAGAAACTGAAATTGATCCTTTCGTGTCATTCAAGCGCAACTGTTCTCAAAAGCAAGCAAGGAAAATTCAAGGTGCCCATTCCACAGCAATAATTTCATCAAACTTCGTCAAACTTTGCAGAAACTATAGGTCAGTTTCAAGGTGACCTTTTCAGAAACTGCTCTGTTAGATTCTGCACTAATTTGAATTTTTCAACTTGTACCTGGTTTGAGCATTTGGCTGTACGAAGTGTTTCGAAAACCGTACACAACCAAAGCCGTGTTGTTCCCTAAAGGTCCGAAAATCCGCACTTGCTAATGAATGGCAAGTGCCTGGTCTTGAACAGACAAACACACAGACGGACGTTTGTGAAATATAGATATAGATAATTACAGTTTAGTGCATGTAGTCACTAGTCAGATTTCGTTTTATGTTAGGTTTCAGAAAATTACTTTGTAACATTATCTGTATTTATTATGTGTTAAGTTTGAACATTTTTATCGCGTATCCCTATTGTAGAAATCTCTTCCTGAAGATACGGTAACAAAAACTTTTCCTAGCTTCAAAGCTAGACGAGATAAGTCATATTTGTCACACTTCTGTAAATGTTTGCGTGTAAGTTAGATATATTTCCTTGTGTTTGCTTACCAAATTTGATGGAGAATATATCAATGAATAATCTATCAAATATACGGTTGTGATAATGCAATTGTTAGGTATAGAAATATCACTTTGTTAAATCACTTTGTTAGCTTAGCCTGTTGCGTGGCACCAAGGTATTGAATTTGATATCAGTTCATTACTCTTCCTGTTGTCGATTGTCTTGTCAATTTCTATTTCTCGTGTGGTTTCCACAGACCCCCTAGCCAATAGGCATAACAAATACTATTACTATCTTAGTTTAAACAATGCTTAGAACTGCATAGATCTAGTAAACAGTCTATGCCACAATGACTTATTGAGTCTTCATGATTTCGATCTTCTGCTTTGAAAGGTTGAATGCTATAGCAATGAATTTTGTGGACAGGCACAGAAGAAACCCTTTTGACATGGATCAAGAAATGTGATGCAGAACTAGGAGGTGATCAGAGTATGTCTTTACTTTCTTCTGTAAATTCGAACCTTTTGTACGTTTGCCGAGCACGGTCCAGATACATTTTGGAATATAGTCGAGTACAAACCGTTGCATTTGAGTTGGCATTGACTTAAGCACTACAGCATACAACACTAGCTGAAGCTGCGTAGCGGCTCAGACCATCTAGTTATGCAGTAGAACAGACAAGAAGTTGGATTGTAAAATGGTTTTTGATTTAAGTAAAGAATTGATCATTTCAAACTGTAAATATACAAAGCTATGTGTGTCTTCTGTGCATAGAGTCCAACCCACACGACACCCATGATTTGTCACCAGGTGACTTAACCACGACACTAACACGTTTCTCGAAATTGAGTACTTTTAGTGATTTACTATTACGTGCAAATAGACCAACTTACATGTGTCAAATCTCTCCCTCGTTCTGTAGGATGTGATCTGTCGACCAAGTCAATCTATTCACACATTACCTATGCAATCACACTGCCATGTGGGCATTTTTGTAGCTCTTTTCTTCCCTTTCTAGACGCACAAATGAAGACGAAAGATGGCTGTAATGATGCAGCACAAACAGTAAGGCTGCCTTTGATCAGTTTGTGTTTGATTCCTACTGCAGTGCAACCTCATTTATATCACTAATGATAGTTTTCCAGCCATCACAGGTTTGACTGTATAGGCTAGTCATTGCTGTAGTTCTGCAAGTAAAGATAGACATTTGACTTTATCATCAACCTAATAACAACGAAGTTGGAATGAAGCACATTTTCACATCATGGAATTATTTAAAACTTAATTTTGATTTTAGTTAATCCCAGGCAATGCATGCCATTTTATTTGTTTTCATGCTTTTTAATTAGATAGAAATTAATAGCGCGCCTTATTACAGTTGACTCCGCTTGATTTGATCACCGATTATACTAGAATATGCCGCTTTGTCGGACTGAACGTGCCAAGGTAGAATGCTTTCATTGCAATATTTGAGCTTCAGATAATAATATGTCCAACTGCTTAATTCCAACTGACAGTCTCTTGATGTAATCCGGTTAAATGGAGTTGACTGTATTTATATGATCGATTATTCAATTTGTTGTTTGTTGCCGTTTGATAGGTTGGATGATCTGTTAGATAGATAGATAGGTATTAGTATATTTAAGACATATAAACACCAGAATACAAGTTCACTATTTCAACGTTTTACAAATGACATAATTATCTCGTTTAATGGTAATACTGGTATTTTCTTCATGTCAAACTGTAAATATACAAAGCTATGTGTGTCTTCCGTGCATGGAATCCAACATTCTGTTTGTTTGTGTGTGTGTTTGTTTTGTTGGTTGTCTGCTTGTTTGTTTGGTTGTTAAGAATTTGCTTGAACACGGTCTTCCTTTTTGCTTCCAGGCTGTTGTTGAGAATTCTGACATCAAAACAAATACGGAGCAAGCACAAGACTCTACTGCAGATAAGCAAAGTACAACGCAGAAGCCTCCGCCAAAAGCAAGGTAGCTTGATTGTTGCACCCTTCCTAAGCTAATATTATCTTGACAATGGTCTTGGTGAATGATTCCTTAGCAAATTTGTAGTTTTGTACTATTTATATTACAAATGTGGACTTACAACAGGTATTGTCTGTGATATGCATTGATTCTGTGATGACAATTAAGTATGTGGCAAAGCTCATTGTCCCTACTGCAAGCTGCACATGTGGCTATAGCCTGAATTTATCAAATACATTAACTGTTGCCACATTGTTACATTGGATAAGCCCTTTTTATCTCGTTGTGATGTAAATTAGTCCACCATCATGTGGATCTTCACAGTTCTTGATCGGTATGAGTTGTGGGTCCTACCATATATGTAGAAGACAAAAACGATGCTTTCACATGCACAATAACATCTATTTGGGAGACATGTTGCTGGTCCTTGTTGGTTGTTGTACTACTATATGTTCATGCATAAGGCAATACTGGATGACGTACACGTGAACTATGTGGACAGGATGACACAACACGGGTAGACTATACTGTTGTGCTGACTTTTGCTGTGGAAAACTGAACCTCGTTTTTCAAGCCAATTTCGACGTTACTTGTCAATGAGCTGGCGTCAATTGACTCTTGTCAAGGAAAATGCTCTTTGCTAATTTCTCCTTCTATTTTTAGATATGACTGGTACCAAACAGATACTCACGTTGTGTTAAGTATCCTTGTCAAGAATGCAAAAGCTGAAGATGTTCACGTTGACATATCGGAGCAAAATGTAAGTACAATGTCTGTTAATAACACACTATGACTACTTTCAGAAATGGGTGAGCTAGAAAAATTTCACACTTTCTAATAAACATAATTATTTTGAATTTTGATGTAATTATTTGAAAGGAAAAATTTATAAAGATTTATAATTTATATTCCTTTTCCTTTTTCATGAAGTAGTAGTATATTTGAAGTTCTATTAGTCATATCACTCATTTTAAAGCAATTATAGATGTATTTTAAGTACCTTTAGGCGCTGGTATATTAAAGTTTTGTAGGCCGACTGCAATGTATGCAGCACTAGAACTGTGTATTCCATACAGTCATAACAAAATTTGCTTCTTTCCTTAGTTGAGTGCCACCATTCGTTTGCCCAGTGGCAGTGATTACAACCTGGAACTTGACCTCGCACACCCAATTGTCACTAATCAAAGCGGCTCAAAAGTCCTCTCTACAAAGGTGATTTGACTATATTTGCTATTTTGCTTTGTACAATGGTCACTATTCCAGCAGGTTGGCTGCTCCTACTTGTTAATATGTCGTAACTTCTTGTTTTCAGATTGAAATAAAACTCAAGAAGCTTGAAGGTATCCGATGGTCTTCATTAGAGACGGACAATGAATCAAGCTATGCAAGCCGGCCAATGGCGTCTGCAGGTAGGTTACCATGGAGGGAGAGATGGTGCAACTTCTTTAATATCCCCGTAGTTTACCAACCATGACAGTAAGCAAGTGGTGAACTGCTAAACAAATTAACTCTGATGGAACCTGGTTCTCAGACTTATGTGGTAGCATTTAGACTTGGTTTTATATTGGGACTGATTTTACCATGATATTGCTATTGTTGGGCAACCGCTAAAGACACAATAAATATGCTAGATGTTATCCTGCGGCAGAAAATAAAATGGTAGCAGTCAATGAATGACTTGTGTCGTTGCTTTCGATATTTCTGGACAAACTGTATAGTAGATTAATATTATTGCTGAAATTCATTGATTTGATATTTCAGCTGCTTCCACGTCTGTTTCTGAAGGAGAAACTGCTGTAAAGAGATACCCTTCATCATCCCGACATTATCACGACTGGGATAAAGTTGCAGCAGATATTGCCAAAGAGGAAAAAGAAGAAAAACTTGATGGGGAAGCAGGTCTTAATAAAATGTTTCAAGGAATTTATTCAGATGGATCAGATGAAGTCAGACGTGCGATGAATAAGAGTTTTGTTGAATCAGGCGGCACTGTCCTCAGCACCAACTGGAAGGACATTGGGAAAAAGAAGGTTGATTGTAAACCACCTGATGGCATGGAATACAAGAAATACGAGATGTGATTACAAATATTAAATATCTGTACAGGAGTTTTTATGGAGTAGAACATTTGTGAGCTGTTGAAGCAGTCATTGTCCAAGATGTGAAATGAAGTTCAAGGCTGGGCTACTTTTTGTATCAACGTTTTGAACAACTAGGTACATTTTCCAAGAGGTACCTAGCAGTAGTAACATTTTAAGTCATGTATCCAGTTCAGTTACTTTTTGTTTTCGGACTCTATTTGATGGAGCACTTTCAACTGGAAGCATGCTTAAAACGGCTTAATTTTTCACTACAAACTTTATAGCATAAATGGTAAAGAAGTTCTCTATAGAGATTTACCCAGTGAACTATTTTGTATTATCCACGTAATTGTTGCTCAGGAGTCAGGATAATAATCAACATGGAGTAAAACTTTGAACACTATCTGGTATCAAACACCCTGAAGAAAAGTAACTGTGACCTGTAAAATCTGACAGACTCAGATAATAACAACTCATAAGTTCAAATCGCGTTGACATCCAAAGAATCAAGATTACACAAGACAAGCCTGACAAATAGCAAATAGATAACAATAAACAATCGACTGGTTAAAAATTACACATGCAACCTATCACATTACACGACAGTACAGCATAATCCAAGATGTCTCTGGTCTTTCTCATGGTTGGTACCGAAGAGGTGATTCGTTCAACTTAACAGTGGAAGCGGCGCAAGACCGAAAACAGTATTAATGGGGTTATAATATTGTAACTAATTACTTTTTCTCAAAGAGAAATTAGTTTTGAAGTTATTTGAGTTAATCTTAGTTATTTTGAGAAAAGTAATTGTCGAGTTTCTTTCTTTGCAATGTAAATAGTTATGTTCGTCAGACATTGGCAGAACTGAATGCTGCGTCTCATTACATTTCAGTCGTAATGAAATTGTTTGCTTTGTTGAGGCGCAGAATCAACAGATTCCACCGCCTCTGGTTCCAAATATTATGCACCCGAAATCTCTTGATTGCGATTCCGCGCAATGTACCCGCAGGTGCCACTACGTGCCATTCACGGCAAGTGCCCTTTTCAAAGCAAATCTGTTTCCGAAAGGAGACAGATTCAAATGTGATTGATTTCCACTTCTGGTTACGACTATTGCGCATGCGCATCAAGGTTGAGTGGTATAATAGAGCCCGTGAATGTTCGCAGAGTTCAGTAAGGCCAGTTTACACGAGCAAGTTTTACTTGTCCCTTGCTCGTGTAAACGGGTCAGCAAGTTTTCTTCGACAAGTCATCGGAAACCGCAAAGACAAAGGGAAATATCTGCGTTTCCACGGACAGCATGTAACAACATGCATCGCAGCATCTCTAGTTGCTGCGACATGTTTGAGTAACGGTCGTCACTCAGCGAAGGAATAATAAATGGCTCCCGTGTCTATAAGAAACGCTGGAAACTGCGTGTGACCTGGCTACGTTCATGCTTATGCAAGGTTCAACGAGAAAACGGTGTCGTACTCGTAAGCGTCGACCGTGGACAATGCAGGAAAGAAAAGATACGCGCGAGGATTGACCAACAATTTAATCAGAGAAATCCACTTTGCTTTTGATGCAGTACTGCACGATTACGAATCAAACATGCCTAACTAAAATGGAGTGAGAAGTCACTGTTCTGCGATCGTGTTGCCATAGTAACTGCCTCATTTCGAGAAACGGATTGAGGTTTTCGGAAAAACTTGACAAGTTTTCCTTGTCGGCCCGTGCACACGAGCAAGTTTGCGGACTTGTCAAGGAAAACTTGTCAAGTAAAACTAGCAGCCTAGTTTTTCAACCAGTGTACAGTACTTGTCAAGGGAAAACTTGTCAAGTTTTGCAGTTTACACGGGCAAGTTTACCTTGTCAAGGAAAACTTATCAAGGAAAACTTGGTCGTGTAAACTGGGCTTAAGAGGGACACGGACTCTCATTGCCAAAAGAAGAATACTCAAAGCACACTACTCCCCAGTTATTTCTCGAGGAAGCAATCCTGCAGCCATGTGATAGAGTAGGCAACCTTTCAAGTCACATATTGGGAATAATGATGAATATCATCCGTACGGCCAATGGAGTAATGGACTGCTCAGCAATCTCAGTAGACTTACAAGTAAATGACCCTCCCCCCAGAAGTACTAAAATGATTGCAGTTTGCAGAGTATCTGTATTATAATTTATAAATCTCGCTCTATAGTGACTACCTTACTGCTATCCAGTGGACCTATCAAAATTATAGCGACGAATCTTACCTGCAAAATTAATAGCCCATCACAAGAAACACGATCGAATGGGAAACTTGCTTGTCAATCATGAATTCATGACTCAGGATAACTTTACATCCCCTAGTCATAGAATCTGAAACTACGAAGAATCAAGTTTGATTTGAAGATGGTGTATAAAATTTGAAACAATTTCTGAGTTGATCTACCAAGGAATGATTTTTTTGCGTACGAAGTCAGCAAGTATATCATATGCGTGGTCATTCCATGAAGCTGAAAACCATAGAAGTTCGTGAAATACAATAGTTTTATCCCTTGCTGTTATCAAGAATTTTTTCTCACGCGTGGCCGCACGATCTGACTGATAATGATGTACCTGCGCCACTATTATCTTGTTTTAAGTGTCGTTTAGATATAATAAATCTAGTAAAATGTTGTAAACTATCATATAGGCTATGCGTTAGTGATTTTTGTAATATCCTGTATTTGCCGTTCGTATTGTAGCTACTGAAGATATAAATATGAAATCAATCAATACTGTAATTGAAAAGTTGTTTTTCGGGCAGCATTTTGAAGCACCAGGGCTGTAAAGTAACTAGCTACAGTACTGGCAAAGCTACTTTTTGGCAGGGTTGGGTCAATTAATGTTTAAAAGTAACTAGTTATTTTTAAAGGTTACTCATCCTCAAAAATAACTTTCTGAAGTTAATAGTTACTTGTACACAAGAAGCAACTAGTTACAGTTACCTTCAAAGTTACTTTTTCAATGATTAAAGATCAGAGCAATTGAATGGTCATTTTATGTTGCTGGGGATAGATGGTCACTTTTATCTTTCTCCGTGATTGAGCAGCAATACAGGTGGCTTGGTCACTTTGCCCGCCACTCGGATGCAGCCAGTGACCTCATACAAATGCTCCCAGCAGGCAAGAGTCGTGGTCGTGGCAGACCACGTTCACGTTGGATGGACTCACTATCTCGATGGACAGGCACCAGTATCGATTTAGTGACAAAACAAGCTGCCCAGCGTCTGCCATTGAACAGTGAACCTGCACGTCAAGAACGTCACCATCCTATGACACTGCGCTAGCATTGATACTGATGTTTATTATAATCTTTGTAAATAATTGTTAATTCTTTGTTCATGGTCGTCCACGGGCTCTTTAGCCTACGACGTTATTATTATTATTATTTATGTTGCTTGTTGCTCAAAACGGCGAACTACTGAGGCATGATTTTTTTGTTTCTTACAAATTACTTTGTAGAAGAACGAGCTCTTGGAAGCATCTTTTGAGTTCAAAATTTATCA
Source organism: Calvadosia cruxmelitensis (assembly GCA_900245855.1). Taxonomy (NCBI): domain Eukaryota; kingdom Metazoa; phylum Cnidaria; class Staurozoa; order Stauromedusae; family Kishinouyeidae; genus Calvadosia; species Calvadosia cruxmelitensis. Next base: position 10,666 of record OFHS01000346.1, read on the forward strand.
ACCAAATTGAATTCAAAACTGAAAAAGTAATTACTTGGATACGTCACATCCCTGCTTTTTGGTTAACTTTTCAATTTCAAGTAACAAGTTATTTTTCACTATATAAAAGTAACTTTTAACTGTAATTACGGTAGATACTGTTGTAACGTCATCCTATAACATTAATTATGCATAATTTATGCCAGCTGTTGTAGTATTGCATGTGTGTAATCTGTGGACCATTACTGTAGGCCATCTGGAGTGAGAAGGAACGTTGGTTAAATTATAAATTGGTTTAGAATAATTATGCGGCATAATTTATGCCTATTGATCTCACGTTGTCTCTGCTCTTGAATTAACTGTGTTTCAGAGAATGATATACACAGATACTATTTTTCAAAGTAATTAGTAACTTTTCTAAGTAGGTTTGTTTACAATTAGTTACTTTCACTTTATGACGAAATGCGATCGCGGGTATCTTTGTGATTCAAGGGATATAATATTCACGCCAAAATCCTTAACAGATTAAAGCCAGAAAGATGTTCTGAGAGGCTAACAAACTTTAAACTGCTACTCTCTCAACGATATTAGTAAAATGTATGGCACCTTCTCTTGTACGTTAACGTCGCTGAAGGTAAATTTGGGAGTAACTGAAACTAATTATATTTCCTGACAAGGAACTAGTAACTTGTTAAAAGTTGCTTTCAGAGAATATAGTAGACACTTTGGAAAGTGACTTTCCACGAACAATTTTCCAAAAAAATTTCAAAGCCGGAAAGTTACCTTTTAAAAGTAACTAGTTACAGCTAGAGCTACTTTCTTTCGAAAGCCTATGAATACGTATGCATGGGAAAATCCACTGCAGACGGTATTGTAAATTGTAATTCTTTTAAAATACGCCTGGAAATTATTCCTTCTTTTCTATGCCAACATTGAGAAAAGTAACTTTAAAAGCAACTGTAAGTACAATTAGTAGTCAGGACTGTAAAGTTACCTTTTAAAAGTAACTAGTTACAGTTAAATTTACTTTATTTCGAAACTGAAAAGCCTCCAAAGTTACTATTCCTTAAAAGTAGCTTTTTAAAGTTACTAGTTACCTGTCAGGACAAGTTACTAGTTACAGTTACTTTCAAAGTTACTTTCATCCGTGGGTAACATAAGAAAAGAAGGTATAATTTACAAGTGTATTTTAAAGAAATGCAATTTATCGTCTGCTATGGATTTTTACATGTACACATGATGACATGAATGCTTGGAAGCTTATTGTATCTTAAAGGTATGCAATATCACATATAGTCTAGAAATGAAAGTAACTAATTGTAAACAAAAGTAACTTTAAAAAGTTTCTAGTTACTTTGAAAAATAGTATCTAGTTACAGTTAAAAGTTACTTCAAATGAAAAGTAATCAGTTACTTTAAAAAGTTACCCCAAAAGTAACTTTTCAAGTAACTAGTTACTTTACAGCCCTGACAATAGTATAAAATAGCAGCAACTTTTGAAAGTTACTTTTAGAGAATACTGACTTTTCACTTTCGAAAGAAAGCAACTCTAGCTCAGCTGTAACTGGTTACTTTAAAAAGGTAAATTTTCCGGTCTTGGTAAAGCTTACGTGCATTGTCATGCCACTGGCCGTGCCGAATGACTCGTGATCTCACGATGATGTCATGACGTGTATGATGATAACTTACTCCTTTGTGCGAGCCAAGCAGCGCGTTTAGTAAACACAAGTACACTGCGCGCTCGATTGCCTTCCCGTGGTCTGTGCACTGTGCAGAAACTGACGAACTTTTCTGGAAGTGCGAGTGTTTTACTGTTTTACCAACTTTGCAGATTGCAGAACAACTCGATGTGGGCTGTTCCTTTTGCTAACAATTTATAATTCGCGGGCAACTGATTGTCCGCACCTGCACTGTGAAGCGAGGCTAACCGTAAAGTGCACGCACGCAACATCATCACGACACGACGAAGTTTGGATGCGCTGGCTCTGGCTGGCCGAAGGAAATCAAGAACGAAACAGAGCATGGACGAAGACGACGACGATGCTTCTCCAGACGTGGACCCAAGACTTTTACAAGTTTCTCGACCACTTTACACTGAGAATGATCTTGATGAACTATATGAAAAAACCTATGAAAAGGTTGCCAGAAACTGGCGAAAATCATGCAAATGCTATCTAAAGCTTGCTCGACAGCAATGCACGAGAAACTCATTGCTTCAATTTTTATACCGCAATGTCCCTGTTCTGTTATGGTTGCAAAAATACAGCATTAAAAAAAACCTTGTTCATGACTTATCCGCTGGACTTACGGTTGGAGTGATGCAAATTCCTCAAGGTCAGTTGCTACATTATCTAATGTGTGAAGATATTTCCCAACCAATATATCAATGCATCTCCTATGAAGAAATATGGAGATATTTCACTTTGGAGTGGAATTGTGATAGAGCTTTTGTGGTTAAAGACTGCCTGTTGACTGATCGAGAAAGCATTGAAAGTGCTTCTCGCAAGGACCGCAGGCGGTCAGCTGTCAATACCTTGTCTACACAACTTGAACTTTGCACAATGCCTTTGACGCTTACCGAAAGCTTAGTGTCACGGTATTGGATTTCGAACCTTGTTTTATTGGCATCAATAATAATTAAAGTGTCTTCACGATTTTTAACTGCAATTTCTTTGTGAATTTCTTTGGTGTTATTTTACTAAATGTCATTGTTGTTGTTGTTATTCATTGTAACTTTTAAAGGTGATGAATTGATTTGAATATTAATTATTGAATTATAGATTTGACTATTTAGGAACCTGTCCTCGCATTCTGGCTTTGCAGCTTTTCGTAAATAAACTGCGAAATGGTGAATGCCAAATATTGATATCTGTCCAATTTTTGTCTTGATAATAGGTGTAATGCGAGCAGTGTTCAGCAAAGTAATGCGAAATTTTACTTGACTAAAAGTAGAACGTATTTTTTATTTTAATCATCATATATTTTACTCAAGTAAAGCGTTGTTCCCGTTTCGATCGTGAGCTGCGGGTGATAATCTAAATGTGAACCGTCCACCGCCGGTGCACTCCTAAAAAAATAAACATATTTGATGTGTCAGAGATCACCGGCAGTAAATCAATCCCACATCACACTGTAATATCTATTTAGGTCTTAGGTTTTCCACAGTTTCCAAAACGTGCCAACTTCAACTTTCATCAGTTACATTTTGTTCAAAGTGTTTATCGATGTTTTTGACATGGTATCATTTATTTCGGAGCCTGACCAGTCACCGCTTCAATTTTACGATTGAAACTGACTTTATGATCAGTGGAAAAGATATTCTCGATGTAATAAAAGTGTTTCCTATTTTATCTAAAAACCTTGTTCATGACTTATCCGCTGGACTTACGGTTGGAGTGATGCAAATTCCTCAAGGTCAGTTGCTACATTATCTAATGTGTGAAGATATTTCCCAACCAATATATCAATGCATCTCCTATGAAGAAATATGGAGATATTTCACTTTGAAGTGGAATTGTGGTAGAGTTTTTGTGGTTAAATACTGATGTTTTTGACATGGTATCATTTATTTCGGAGCCTGACCAGTCACCACTTCAATTTTACGATTGAAACTGACTTTATGATCATCGGAAAAGACATTCTCGATGTAGTAAAAGTGTTTCCTATTTTATTTTATTTATTCTCGTATTGTACCCAAGAGAACGAGACGTCCGCCCTATTTTTCTGTTCAAGCATGTTTTTAAAAGAGTGAGCAAAATGGTTAAAAATGTAAGACAGAATTGATACAAGTTAGCTCCTGCTTATACAATCTACGTCTATGCTGTTCTATTTATTTATATGCAATTAAAATACATTTTACCCAGTACATTGCTTCCCTGCTGCTAGCTGTGAATGGCTGCGGGTGTCTTCTCTTGAGTGCATTTTACAGACTGCAGCAAGTAAGACTATAATGGTTAAGGGCTTCTTCACCATGACTTCTAAATTTGTTTTGAAATTGTCTATAAACTCCAGGAACTTTTATTGGGGGAACAGCTACAGTGATCGAAACCTGTCTGTAACGGTCACCTCTGGGACCTGAGAAAAATGACCTTTATAGACATGTGGCATTTCTGTCCAGGTTGATTTGTTTAGAAAGTGTCAAGATTGGGGTTATGAAGAGTGGCCTTTATACACAGGTGGCTGCTCTATAGAGGTGGCCGTTAATACAGGTTTGACTGTAAACTCAGCAACAGTTATTGGGGGAACAGTTACCCCCTTGCTCCTTGATGATGTCCATCCCTGCTTGTTAGTTGGATCAGAATGTGGATCTGTTTTTACTTGCATTTTGCATTTGAACTAACGCCTGTTTTCTCTCTCTGTTGCCTGTTAGGCATGGCTTATGCAATGCTAACCACTCTACCTCCCATCACTGGATTGTATGTCTCATTGATTCCTATTGTTGTCTATTTCTTCCTTGGGACATCGCGGCATGGCTCTCTTGGTATGATAATAATAATAATCATTATCGTTGTTCTGATCAAAGTTATTTATTTAAACAGTGCACCCTCCTTAAGATCACTATGGTTTTCTAGTCAAAACCTGTGACAATATGCAGGTTGTGACATTCAATGGGTAAATTAGTTGATGCTGACAGTGCTCGGGTCTCAAACTAACCTGATATTAAGCGGTTTGTGATATTAACCAAGGTGATACTAACAGGGTTACACTGCGGTGTATTTTAATAAGCCACACTATTTTTCTCCCTTGGGGCCATCTTTATATTTAACAGCTCACTGAGCCATCTTAGTAATATTGACAGTAGGTTACAGTCTCAACACGTGAGGTTTTTATAACTTAGGCAGCTTATACTAATACTATTAAGTTGCATACGCTACAGCAAATCCGCCCTTAAGTTTCTTATGGCTACCTCAAAGTCACCATGTGAATGGTCCTCAGTTTGTTACGTTACGGCTTTTATGAATCGGCCTTAAAGCGTAAAGCACACTATCGCAATGAAATAATAACTGAAGCTCAGAATTAATTAGGATTATGAAGAAAATTGTATTCCTGTTCCAACTGTTTTCTGTTAGAATATGAAGAAAAACAACACACACACACAAGGAAAGTAGAAATGTACTAAGAACACCAAGGAACTAATATTTTCATCTTTTAAAAGATGCTTGTGACTTCATATAGGTCCCTGCGGTCAAACCTGCTAGAGAAGTGTACAGTTTGTGTAATTTAAATGTTATTTTACACAATCATAACTTACACCATCATAAGATTAATAATTGGTAGCTATGCCTAATTATAACCTAACAAGACCCTACAATATTGTTTGTTTTAATAATCATTTGCCCATTTAGCTACGACGTGGTAAATTAAAAAATCAGTCAAGCTATGACATTTTATACCAGGCCTAAGAAGAAAACTCTTCAGATTGTCACTGCAACTTCAGTTACAGCACACCCCATTTATAAGGCTAATTTTGAAGGAGTTTTGAGGGATGTTTTGCTGATATATTGAGATACTAGCGGCTACGCCGCCAGGGCCAATGGCAGGACTCAGCATAATGCATCTCAGTCTATCAGGTTGAGGGTGAATAAGATGGACGAATGATAACGCACCTATACGGCGGGCTTCACCCTCCTTTTCTCTCTCTCTCTATTTTGCCTCGTAGCAAGTAATGTCCACTACACAGTATTGTATTTATAATGAAGTTGTCATAAGCTTTTCGCACTGATTTGCCTGCGCCCAAACGTCTTGGCGTCAAAACGATCAGGCGCCAAAACGTCTGCGCCGAAAGGTGACGATTCGGAAGCCAGGGTCACATCTTTCGGTCTCGCAGCTTGATCACGTGAGGACAAACCATTGTTCCATGCACGCAGCAATAATAAATGGCGAAGAAACACAGCAAAATGGCGAAGCTGCGATGAAAACATGAATTTTAAACTCAAAAAGCTACGCCGCTGTCGAGAAGGAGAGTATGCGATTGCTCCCATTCAGAGAAGACGGCCTTCCTGTTGCGACTTTTGTAAAAGTGAAGTGTGGAAAAGTACTGATTTCGGCGGAGAAGAGCTCAACAGAGGACGCGTTTCGAGGGCGCTTACAGACCCACAGACACACAGACAGACAGACAATGTAGCGCGTTTAGTATTATGGGATACTGCCACGTTCATGTTGAGTATGACTTATAAGACAATGCTATGATACAGCTTTCCATCTCCCAGGCTGGTGTTCTATGGGACCTAAGACAATGGAGAGAAGACGTGCATTAGGAATAGGAAACGACCCAGACTATTCATCTCTTTGACGAGAGTTGCTGTATAGCATGGCACTCTGACCTTAAATTTTTGTGTTTAATTTCAGGAACGTTTGCTATAGTTTGTCTGATGGTCGGGGCTATCATCGAGCCCTATGTACACAATCTTGTCCCGCCCAATGTCCCCATTCCAATAAATGGAACCAATCAGTCTACTGCCACACAGTTGGATACCGCAAGCTACATTGAATCTCAAAGAATACAAGTTGCGATTTCATTATCATTGCTAATTGGCATCGTCCAGGTTTGTTAGGCATCACCTGTTTATGCAAACCAACGCCATGTTGAACTGTTATCCTGTTGCACAGACTATGGAAGTAATTCAAGAATCGCAAATGAAGAAGTAGGGATAACGAGTCAATTGCAAATCCCTTATCAACATTCTTTGAAAGTGTTTGCCCTTGCCGCAAGGTGATAATCCCACATCTTGCTACGGAATAACTTAAACTGCACATAAATTGCATTGCATAGCTGGTAGTCTGTGGTCCTTTGTCAACTAAGCAGACAAAATGACTTTATTATTATTTTAGTAGCTGGATTTTAATTCCCCTTGCTCTGCTTGTGAGTGGTTATCGTTGTTTAGTTGACTGTATGCATCTACATAACGTCTGTCTTAATGATTTGTAGATGGACTAATTCTAGCATGATTATAAATCAGCAAAACTAATATTTGATATCTGAGTGTGATGGTTGACTATTTTGTTTGTGTTAATTGCAGGTTTTAATGGGAATCGTCCATCTTGGCTTTGTCTCAGTCTTCTTATCTGATCCTTTGGTTACTGCATTTACGACAGGTGCAGCGTTTCATATCTTGGCAAGCCAAGTCAAACACTTCCTGGGAATTAGCGTCCCTATAAATATAGGAACTGGCCCTTTTTCACTATTCAAGGTTAAGTTCTTGTACTTGTTAAGTTACTTGGTATCATATATTACTGTGTGTCTACGTATATTATGCCGATCCCTTGTGTGAGCGAGTCCTAAGTTTTCCTCTTTATATCTTCAGTGAACACATTTAATGCACTTTAAAAAAGCACTTGTACATTACCCGAGGTGGTATTTTGAGTCTAAGTCTGTAGTGTTAGAACTTTAGCTTATGCACGGCAATAAACGGTACTAGCCTCTTACCAGGGGTGGATAGTACCAAACTAGAAGTAGTTCTCTTTTGTAAAATTTGTAGCAAACTAGATTTTTCGCTAGTTTTTAGTTCTATAACTAGTTTCTGAATGACTGGTTTCTATTTTAGTTCTAATTAAGTTTTTGAGCTGCTAGTTTAGTTCATTAGATTTCCAAAACCGACAAACTAATCGCTAGTGAAACTTGCTTGAAAGAAACTACCGTAAAAAGAACGCGAAGAGCAACAAAATATGCTTGTCTTCGCTTTCTTTTTGCGAAGACTCAAACTGACATCACATACAAGCTGATTGGTCCAAAGTAGCAGCTCTCTCACACACTGTGTACATAGTCCTTGGATTGATTTTCCAGCTTTAAATGATCAGGTTGTTGGACAGAAATTTTGAAACAAGCTATTAGTAAACTTGAAGAGTCGTTGGTTGCCTGTAAACATTAACATATACACTGTGCATAGTATATGTGGAATCTTTGCCGGCTGTGTCTTTTTTGTAATGGTGTTTAAAATGTAGCAACATTGTTTGTAGGAATTAGTTTTGAGGATTTTAAAAACTAGTTTCTAGTAAACGAGTTTTTTGAGTATTAATTCCAGTTCTAGCAAATTAATATTTGGGACATCTATCATTGTTTCTAGCAAACTACAATATAAATCCAGTCAATCCATCCTGTCCTATTAGTCTATTACGTGCAAAGTGCATCAGCTATGCCCATAGAAGTGCTGTGGGAGTATCATGGTACCTCAGATGCTATGTAGTGCATCGTATAACAATGTGTGTGATTTGCAAGGCATGCACAAATCATTATAAAACATACATCACCAACCACTTTGCATGCATCACGTTATCCATTACATAGCTGAGAGAAAGTATGCAGAGACTGAGTTTGACAAGAACAGCTTCCACAGCTTTGTTACCTTGTAATCGCTTGCTTACACTGGCTGTCTTGCAATATGACAACTCCCACCAACTAAGCACCGACACCAAACTCTCACCTAATGGCTGTGAGTTAAACATAAATGGGTGCAAGCATTTGGTTTGATAAAGCTGCTGGTTTTATTACCCATGCTTTTAGAAATACGTGCCTGGATTGAAACATGTATAGATGTAATGTAATGTAGTGTATGATAGCCACATATTGTATTAAGGTGTTTGTCTTAAATATACTGATATCTATCTATCTATTAAATGGTGTCCACTGTATTGGGACGTTATCTGACAGGATTATATCCTTGTTGGACTGCTTTAAGCTTGTTCTATTTACTAATTTGACCATTTCCTTTTGTTTTGTAGATTACTTACTACTTGTCCGAGCACATTGCCGAGGCTAATTATGTTTCACTTTTAATTGGAGCTGGCTGCTGTGGGATTCTCCAATTCATCAGGTATATCAATGATAAATACAAGGCAAAGCTGAAAGTTTCCATTCCTGGAGAATTAGTTGTGGTGAGTATTGAACATGCTGCCTATTTATGCATTTTGTTGCCGAGCTTGTTTTAAAAAAAATTACCAAGAACTTATAAGAAAATAGTTTTTTTTTCTCTTTGGTTTTGGCATTTACATTGGTAACCTTCTAGTCTGATAGTTGCGATTTCGAAACAAGTAACACATTCGATAATTATCCGATTACCGAAGAAAAATATGTAATAAAAATATGTAAAAGTATGTAATAAAAACATGTAATCAAAAGGCACTGGTGATACTGGCCTTTGTGAAGCTGGAATTTTTTATAGTGTAAACTTTCAAAATGCTACAAAGTGATAGGTAATATAGATTTTTTAATCGCCTGCTATAAAATCATAGCATTCGAGCTGTTAATGCCAGCATAATTATTTTGTAAATAAGATGAGTTGTTTATATATGTTGCTTTACCTGTATTATATACTCGTCATTCTCTAAAACGTGCCACAATGGCAACTGCAGTTTGCAGTTGAATACGAGACTTAAACAAATAAATATGGATGATGATGAAGTCAAATAAGTAGAGCCAATCAGAGATATTTATAGTTTTAAGTGTAATTATATTGTACATAAGATGAGTTGCCTATATACGTTGCTTTACTTGTATTATATACTCGTCATATTATAATACGCACCATAATGGCAACTACAGTTTGCAGTTGAATACGAGATTTAAATAAATATATTAATTATGACGAATCAAGGTGTGGTGCTATAGCCTTGTATCCATGTGACCTTGTGTGCATGTATTATATACAAACCCTGGCACAGGTTGCCAACATCGGTTGGTAGAGCCTGAGAGCCGTGGCATTTTGATTGTCCAAATAGAAATTATCCTGTCTTATTTGCCGTTTGTAAATCCAATATCAACGTAGGTTGGATTATATGTCACAAAAGCAATCTTACACAGTGAATTGCTGTTCTTTGGCCAAATATGAACATTTAGTTTTATTCAGATAACTAAAAGCAAAGTCACTATGCAGCACATCATACAAATGGCACTGGTTTGTAATGACAATAATGTGCCACAGAGCAGTGCATTGCCAATTCACACCATGCCCACATAAGAAATTGAGATATTCACGTCTGCCCATGGAAAAAAATCAATCTATACCACACTTTGATTAATCCAACTTTTAATGGTCAGTTTACATTGCCTTGTGGATGTCTTGTCCACAATTGCATATGTGTAACATATTTCTTCTTTAGGTCATACTTGGTACAGCATTGTCATATGGATTTAATTTCCACAATAAGTATGGTGTGCTGATTTTGAAGAATGTCCCAAAAGGGTAAGTGCTTATGCTGATATCGTAAGCCGCTAATACTTTTAAGTCTACTAATCTCTATTTACACTCCATATTTCCACGTCACATCCATTTATCTTTCCATACATATTGTTGCCTTTAATATCCCTAATTATCTGTAGGCAGTTTAATAGCTCAATATCCATCCTCTGCACTTTCCATGATACAGTCAAACCTGCATTAGCAGCCACCTCTATAGAGCAGCCACCTGTGTATAAAAGCCACTCTTCATAATCCCAAAATGATACTTTCTATAGAAATCAACCTGGACAGAAAGGCCACATGTCTAAGAAGGTCATTTTCCGCAGGTCCCAAAGGTGGCCATTATAAACAGGTTTCATTGTAAGTTTGTAACCTACTTCAACAATAGTATGCTGTATTTTGTAAAGTAACGAGTAAGGTTCTCGCATGGATTTTCTGCAAACTGTTTATCAACGGACTTTCATGGTGCAATTTGAAAGTCCTGCAATATGTGACTGTTGTGACATGTATACTAAGATGTTTCAAAACATGTTTTTTCAAAATTCTATCGGGATTCTCCCAAAAAAGTTGTCAAATCGGGTGAAACGCTGCAAGCAAAAGGATATCGAATTTGTTGCACGTTTGTAACTCTTGAATTGAGCTTGAATTTAATTTTTTTATATAATTATAATTTAACCCTTGCCCTGCTATTGACGGGTATGCACATTTTCAAAACAAGGATATAGTACTGCCGGACAATGCGTCAGTGACAAAGGGCTCCGAATCGACCCACAGCGTTCAGAGGCAATCTGCAACATGCCAGAACCTCAAAGCAAGGAAGACTTACAGCGGTTCCTTGGTATGGCTACTTACCTCTCGAAATATTGTCCAAATCTTTCTTCAAAGTCTGTAATATTGCGTGACCTCTTGAAGGCGAATGTTGACTTCTCTTGGGACAGTAACCATGCGCAAGCCTTCAAAGAGCTGCAAATCATGATCAGCACTGCCCCGACCCTCAAGCTGTTCGACATAACCTCCCCGCTGGCTTTGTCAGTCGACGCTTCACAGAAAGGTCTCGGCGCTGTCCTTCTACAAGACGGCAGACCTGTAGAATACGCATCTTGTACCCTGACAGAGACTCAACAGCGCTACGCACAGATCGAAAAAGAAATGCTGGCTGTGCAGTATGGCCTGACACACTTTCATCAATACATTTACGGACAATCCGTTACTGTGGAAACAGACCACAAACCCTTACTTGGCATTATGAAAAAGACGACTACAGAGGTATCTCCCCGCCTCGCTAGAATGCGACTGAAATGCTTGCCATATCAATACAACCTGAGCTATACGCCCGGCAAAGAATTAATATTAGCAGATGCCCTGTCACGTGCTTTCATTGCAAAACTCTGCGATGACTCGACCGACGAAGAGATCATACGCATTTGCGAGATTGTGAGAAGTGATTTCAAGACAGAGGTGACTCAAGCAACGTCTGAAGATCTCACACTCCAAGCAGTACTACGTTTTTGTCACCACGGCTGGCCCGCATCAAAATCCCTATTGCCACCTGCCGTGAAGCCATTCTGGCTTGACAAAGATGATTTGTGTGAGTATGATGGATTACTCTTTCGCAAGAGCCAGCTCGTTATTCCCGCCTCAATGATTCAAAACACTCTAAAAGAAATACATAATGGTCACATGGGCATAAGCAAGTGCCTAGAACGAGCCAAATCCGCAGTCTACTGGCCAGGCTACACAAGCCAAATTA
>OFHS01000346.1:27665-46591 GCA_900245855.1 Calvadosia cruxmelitensis
GTTTGTCTTTGCACTAATTACCCAGATATTATATTGAAACAAGACATCTACACTATCTATAATTTTGTATTTGCTACCTTCATTTTCAGTCTTCTGCTACTCGACAGCTCGAACTAGGATTTGAGCATTGTGGCAACTGCCACAAGGTATCATCCCATGAGGAAGTGTCCAGTTACGATGCAATTTGTACTGGTGGCTCGAGCTCGGCTGACATAACATTTGTCAGAAGTTCATCCAAGCAAAACCTTAAAGATCTACAGGTACCACTTGGAAATGGTACTCCGGGGCAAGCTCAGAAGACACCGAGAAGCATGTTCCCGGATGCCTCCAATGAGCGAATAGCAATGGTATCCCAAATTGCAACCAGCTGAGAGAATGCAACTGAACTGATAACATCCTGCTCACCTGTAAAATGTCCATCAGAAAGCAATTCTGGGAACGTAGCTCTGCATGATGTAATCAGTTCTTTCAGTGAAGAAACCCTGCTATCAGAAGGTCTGAAATTTGACGAGATGGCCTTAAGTTTATATATTGGCTTTGAGCAAGAAAGATATTGTGTGGAAAGATTTGTGTGTTGAGTTTGCGAATGAAGAAGATGTGCATGCAGGAGCATTAAAGATGGAATTTTTAGAAAAGTTCTTGGAACATGCTGTCCTTGAGTTGTTCTAGGAGAGCCCAATTGCGGGTATCTTTATGCTGAAGAGGTGCGGTTCTTAGGCCCACGTTATATGAGCGTGCCGAACCAAATGCAATTGAGCTTGCTGCAATTACGCATTTGGCGTCCCTCCATGTCATACGGTCGCGCTTTGTGCGCTGAGGGAAGTTGCATCAACAAGAGGACAGCCTCCTTACAACGACGACGCAGTTCTTCGTTTGCTCGATTAGCAGGAATCATTTAGAGAAGAAAGAAAATGCTTAGCATGTGTTTTGCCATCGTTTTGCTTCTATTGTCAAAGAAAGTGGAAGCCGAAATGCAACGAGCACCTCGTTCATGTCGGCGGCTGTCTCGGAAAGGTGGCTGGTGGAAGCACGCTTGACAGACTTATTCCGATCAGCACTTTAAGCAAAATTTCCATGTGTCGAGAACGACCTCTCAGATAATTCTGGAGAAGATTCGCCATAAGCTGGTAAGAGAACACGTTGTTGAGGAGCCCGTTTCACCTGAGTGTCGGCTTGGTTTTCCTCTACAGGTTGAGCAGGGGCAACTACTATCACACCATCGGAGAAATTGCTCGACTTGGCACTTCTGCCTTACCAACAATTGTGCATCAAGTTAACGATGCAATCGCTTCATGTTTCTGGAAAGACAATATTGAAAACCTTGCCCCTCATTTGACCTTGGACTACCAGGAAAAAATGCTAGACATGGGACAAATGTGGCAGTTCCTGTATGCTTGGGCGGCGCTCGATGGCTGCCATATACCAATCAAGTGCCCGCCTGGTGGAAAGATGTAGGCCAAGGAATACCATAATTTAAAAAACATTTACTCTGTGGTGTTAATAGCCCTGGTGGATTCTAATTATCGGTTTGTGTGGGCCAATTGCGGTTGATACATGCTGCCATTTAAGATTGTCGGTGTTGCTATCGATCATAGTTTACTCATTGGTGGACCTGCCTTGCCTCATTTGCCAAGATGGTGCTACAACATCTTTGCTCGGAGTCCAGAGGAGGAGGTTATTTCAGAAATTACTGCATTCAAATTCAACTAAGCGATAGCTTTGCATGCAGGCACGTCAAACCTGCTATTGTTGCTTAATGTCCTTAGTGGTTGCCAAAGCAACCATGACATAGACACGCTTTTTAATGAGTCTGCAGAAGGGTCTGCTTAAGATTGGCATTGCGAATGTCCAAGCCCTGCAAGATATGCTGGCACGGGACAAACTTGTCGCTAGACGAGAAAACAATTGCATGCTATGAGAGAGGGTCTAGCGCACATTAGACTCATGCAAGTAATGGACAGTCATCCCCATATCCTAGTTGAATTGTTTGTCTTTTGAGAGCAAGACATCACTCCTGAGACGATATTGTCAGTGACCGACAAAGGAACACTAACAGTCAATGAGGTGGATTGGTTTTTGAATGCGTAAAATCCCTCAACCAAGACAATTTGAAAATGCTAGTGAAATTTTCAACTGGGCTAGCTTCACTAAGCACCATCAAAAAGGCAGTTATTTCTTTCCAAACGATTGTTGACCCGTCTATGGTGATGCCGGATGTGAGTGCTTGTATCAGCATCATCTATTTGCCATTGGGCCATAAAACAAATGAAGATTTCACGAGAATGTAGATTAAGGCATTAGAATAAGGTTTCAACGGTTTTGGTAGCATTCAACTAAGATATCGCGTGTTGAAATATTCACGTTTTGTAACTTTTAGCCTACTTATGATTAAATGGGTTTTTGTAACCATATCATATCGTTACTTTGACTAGCGTTCTACTGTATCGTAGTTCTGTTTGGTTAATCTATTGGTTTTGAAGTTTATAAACATTCTCTTCTTGGCATTCTGTACCTGCGATACAATGCTGCATATGAGCATATGACTGCAAAGGGGTAGCCTGTAAGGGTTTGTGTTAAACTGAAAAAGGCTGTTGTCAAATGCACTGTCTCCATGATGAGAAACAGGCGTGTGTCTACATTCAGTGCTTTGTGGAAGTAGAGCTAAATCAATTTGTAATACCTTGCAGCTTTGGCCCTAGGCCGAAGTGAGCGACACTACTGTTGGCAGTCACCTAAAAGTGAACATAACTCTTTCCAATGGTGACCTCGCCCACAAGATGGTGAGCCTCATTCACGAGTATATCTGTATGTCGGTGGCTGAACGTCAGCGGTGTTGTGTCAGCATCAATAGGGAAAGTCGCCATCAATAAAGCAAGGCATTGAGTCCTCGTCACAGGTAGCCCTTCAGCCTAGCACAGTTATTCTTCGGAGACTGCACAATAGCCATAAGAGCACACAAGGTAGGAATACACAGGCAATGGAATTAGCTGCAGAAATAATGCAGAATGAAATCCCTTTAGCGAATCTACTGCACCATTTAAGATACTAAGAGACAACACAGAGGTATTGGGCTCCTAAGCAGCATGATCGGTGTCAGCGATAAAGAAGAAGAACATGACCAAAGTCAAATTTTTATCTTAGATAGGAGTCTTGTTCTTCAGATAAAAACACATCAACAGTAGAAACAACCATTCCGTCTTCGCCCTCCTTATCACGAAACCCATTTTCATAATGATCCAAATCATAGGTAACAAGATCTTTAAAGCTCCCTGGGCGATCATGCAGTAGTCCGTCAGACCGCTGTACCATAGCTGCTGGGGTGAAAGGTTGTGCGCACTACTCGTGAGTTGCTCGTTCAGTCATGAACAAGGTCACTCAAGGCATTTTTTATTGCTCCTAAGAACATGAGATGAAGGCAGTAGAGATGTACCCCCTCGTTTAAGGGGTTCGAAAGCCCTGTATCCTTCATGTAGTAAAAGAGGGCCTCTGGAAATGATCGACGATAGATCTTCTGCACATCCCGCCACAATTGCTCAATTTGTTGGTTGTGGACATACGAACCAACTAGAATGCTCCTGCGGTTATTATCTCCCTGCAAAATCATGTGGCGTGCAACATCAACATTTTCAACGCCCATATCACTTCTAACACGTGATTTGCAGCCCGTGACTTTGTACAGCCAATTGGAAAAGGCGATCAAGGACAGTGTCAGCTCGATTGTTGATGCCACATCCCAAATATACGATTTTTCTGCCGTTTCACCGGCATCACGCAGTGCTGCTAAGATCTCTCTAACAGCATCGCATAGCTCATCTGTTGCTATGGTTGTATATGTATTTCTTGGTCCAGTGGGTTGAGAAATTGGCAGCTGATACTCAATGCACCTCCTCCGCAGAGTCTTTTCTGACACACCTAACCGATGTGCAACTACTTTCCAGCTGCAAAACATGTTGGAGTGTTTGATAAATCGAGTAAAGAGGACTGTAAATCTAACGGTGAAACGATGGTGATTGGTTCTCCGTATCCAGAACTCCAACATTAGACTTGAATGACTGAGTTACTTGCGTCTAGCTGACAACAAATGAGAGATACAGTACGCAGATCAGGAGGCCTTGTCCTTAATCCAGCAATGAATGTATTAAGACTTAAATCAGATGTATATAGACGAGACACGGCTCGACTACACAGTTGTCACGACTCACCAACCGATGAGGGACCTTCACAAACAAGTAGCGGTGTCTCCGGTGCTCTTGCCAACAGCCACGCAAGATGTACAAGCCAACGGAGAATAATGCCAGATGCCAATGCTGCTGCTGTCACTATTACTACTACTACTAAGCACCGGAGATTTACAACAGTATTTATACTCTATGATGAATGACAAGCTGAGTCATGTAGAAGAAAAACTAAGATTATTCTAGACATTTTATGTGTGGGAATTTGTAGGAAGAAATTTCTAGTGCCATGACGAAGCTGTCATTGCTATGACTACAGGGAACTTGCGAGAATACAATGACGTGATTAATACCAAAATGGTGCGATGCAAAAAGCAGCTAAGATATGACTAACCAGCGGTTACAATATAGAATGTTCTAGAGTGCGTTTGAATGGCGCAGTTCTCCTGTCGCTAACACATGTCAAACTGCACCTCAATGATTTCTTTGGTAATTTTAACCTGGGGCGTCCAAATGCCCCCATGCATTCAGTTTCACGTAATTATAGTATTTGTTTCTCTGTGCTGATTGCCTAGAAGACCCCCTAGAAGAATTTCATCTAACATTGTGTAGATGGCTTTGCTTCCATTGACAGCGTGCTTAAGGCATTTCTAATGTCTGGCAAGTCATCCATCTCATTAATGCTCTGGCACAGCTGCTCTAGGAAACTTGAAATGCTTTCTATCCTCAGGTGCCAATGCTCAATGAAGTTCATATCACTAGAGAATGATCTTGTCAATGCTTGATCAATTGCACTGGGGAGTTTTCGATTGAATCCAATATCTCGTTCATTGTCAGTCCGCTCGGTCAGTCCATCAATCCCCAACACAAGTGAACACATGTCTAGTTCTTCCTTCGTTGCTATCAATGCTAGCTTTGAGATGGGACAATCATAATATCCCTCTTGAGTTCAAATGCGGACTTTGCGCACCAATTCATCGTCTCCTGGATATGTGGCATCGATGACAGCAAGGGGCCATACTGCTCGAGGCAGTGGACCATGGGCTCCTATCTTCTGTTCGTTAACCAGATTGCCTACACGTAGGTTTGTGTTCCTCTTTGTCCACTCGGATCGACAGAGCAATTTTCCTGGCATGTGCTTTGTCCAATGCTCCCAAAAGATTTGAGCTTTTCTTTGGACTATGGCCATGCGGTCACAAGGATGTGGGTTCCCAGCATCCAAAGGTTGAGCCTATACCAGAGTTGCCGCGGGGAATGTTTTGCGGGGTTCGCGGGGTTACTTTGTGGGGAAATTATTGGCGGGGTTCGCGGGGTTGATGCGGGGAATTTCATGCGGGGTTGCGGGGTCCCCGCAAAAATCGACTAGTATTAGGAACGTATGTGAAACTTTCGAAAAAGCCCTATGGAGCAAAGTCCAGTATCAGAAATTTTCGATTTCGATTTTCAAACATTAAATTTCGAACAATCGAATTCGAAATTGAATAATTTTGATATCCTTCAAGAGAAAAATTTCCTGAAACAAGTCTATGGGCAACACAGAGGCAGGTTACGGATTTATCAACAACCTTAAACGTCAATGACAGAAAAATTCAGGAAAGCAAAATTTACCAAACGAATTCAAAAACGCGATTCAAAATTTACTTTGCTCTCGAACACTAAATCACTTGTTCCCATAAACTCTGTGTGTGTTGCCATCGTTTTACTCTGCGACTGCAGAAATGATTTGCAACTCGGTCGCTTCCAACTTGTTTGCAGCACGCGTTTGATGGCGATAGCAAACGGAAATGTCTTTCGCGCCACGAGTTTGTGTTGCTATGACACCCGGAATTCTGACGACACAACACGCCAGTCTATTGTTTGCTGCAGTGATCACAAAAGAAAAGGCGGATCAAATTACCGCTTTCAAGTTCAAACGTTTCTGCGAATTCAACTCATAAAACTGAAGTCACTTTTATGATGCGCGTGTTTATCTCCTTTAGATTTTCACAGTAGTCTAAGCCTACACGGCAGAAGAAGTCTGGTTAATGATGCGCGGTATTCGCAAGCGTCAAGCGATGTGTCGAAACGAAGGATATCCTATTCAAACGATTATTGTTCAAGCCTTCATGGAAGCACAAAAGATTTGTTGTCGAGACCGAAGGACCGTGATCGCAATTAAATTTAAATTCTGCACCAACGTCTGCTGTTCGAGCAGACACGGTTCGAAAAACAGCGTTTCTGCCGTGTCATGATCCCTCTGTAGCGTGAGCTTGAAAACCTTGTAAACACTTGAAACACAACAGTCATCTCGACGGTTCTACGGTAGTCAATTCATTCCAGATTGTCACCCTACAAACTGTTTCACACCTATGTCAACAATCTGTTGGCCAATTATCTTTTCTTGGAATTCACTGAATTGTTTCTTAAATTTTGGCGCCGACCCCGCGAAAATGCGGGGAATTCTTTGCGGGGTGCGGGGTTGATGCGGGGAACCTTTGCGGGGTTTTCCCCGCAAAATAATCGAAATTCCCCGCCATGTTGCGGGGTTTGCGGGGTTTGCGAGGACCCCGCGGCAACACTGGCCTATACCATGCCCAAATAACAGTGTGTTTGGAGTGATCATATTCGACATATCCAGGATGTCGCCATCGTTTCTAGGAAAAAGTGGTCTGGAATTCGTCAAATAGGTGACCCCAGACAACACTGTCTGCCATTCATCTGGTGACAGGACACCAGCGATAAGCATCAAACATGACGTCCAGAGACTTTCGCACAACTTTGACAAGGGTTTCCACAACTCTGTTTTGATGTGACGCATGGGGGATGTTCCAAGTCCAAGTAAAAGCTGCACATGGATTCCAGATACCACATCGCCATTTTTAATAAAGTGTGCATTCCAATTTTCCATGATCTCCATGTCTTTCGGTGCTGCACCCACCAGATTTGGACCTTGATCACTGTAGATCTCTTTGGGGTGTCTTCCTCGAGTGTTCACAAAACGTCTTAGGGCTACTAGTACCTTGGATGCAGAAAGGCCTTCCCAGCCATCTTGATCCCAGCAGTGTTCCAGATGTACTGCTCTGGTCGTTGTGCAAGTAAAGATTGCAACTTGGCTGTCTTTGGTTACTGCCCTTCGCAGACGTGTCTTTAGAGGGCCAAAGAAGTCAACTGTTGCTGGAGTCTTCTGGGGCCTGTAAAGCTCGAAATATTGTCATCATTGTCGACTCTAGATTGTCTGTCCCATCATTGGCATCACATCCTTTTCGGCGCTCATAGACTACGTTCACACCGTCAAGCCAATGATTTTCTTCCGATACGTTTTCTAGTCTTACAGCAGCTTCGCCTCTTGTCATCCTTTGGATGTTTTGACTTGTCGCAAATTGCATGTTCACTTTCTTGTTGACCTTTTGAATTCTTGGCTTTTCCCCCTTTTTTCGCTTAACCGGTCTGAGCTCTGCAGGGTCATGGTCTTTACTGATCTCTTCAGTAACTTCTTCAATTTCAAATTGCGGGACAGGGTCTTCATAAAGAAATTCTGGTCCCTCATGCCAAACTGATAGATCTGTCTTGTTTTCCTTCGTCAAGACGTCTGCATAGTTCGACTCACTTGTAACGTAGCGAAATTCCTCTGGTTCACTCAGGTCTGAGATTTCATTGATCCTGGCCTCTACAAAGGCTTTCAAGCGCTGTTTGGTGGATCGTATCCAATGTAGGACAATTTTCGAATCAGTCCAAAAAATGTAGCGCAAGGTTGTTGTGTCAAGGAGCTGAAAATGCTCTCTCACATTCGCACCATAATGAGCGCTGCCACTAGTTTCATCGAGGCTATTGTTGGGGGGAAGGAATTGCTGCACAAGAAATTCCAAGGTTGCCAAGTCAAACGAATCAGCAAAGTCTCAGTGATTGACACCTGCATGAAGGATAACATCAATCAAATCTTCACCTCTGACATGACAGGAGTGAGCAACACAAAGCGCTGTGTTTGCTCAGATAAAGAGGTGGAAGAAGCAAGATTTATTAGACTTGCCAAAGAACACACACACATATTCGTCGTACCGGTATTACCACACATTCGACGGTTCATCGAATTTCTACATTTCTACAAACTAGTTTTATGACCGTGGCATTAGAGCGGATCTGTCACAAAACTATCTTAACGACTTGATTACCATTAGGAGCAGCCACGTTTTGTCTTAATGGGCAGTTCCAATTGCAGCCGCAGATGGTTCCAACGCAAATAGTGGACGCTGCACACGTCACTGACGCCAGCTAGTTATTCGGTAGTTTTTCAAAAAATGGTCAGAGGTCAATCGCTTCAAGGGAAGTGCTTTACTGTATTACACAACATGTGCATGCGTCGAGAACAGTTTAGGGCCTAAAATGAACAAAGTTTAGGTCCTAAATATTATCTTAGAATGTAAATAGAGCAACAATTAAGGCATAAATTTATCAGTATTTAGGGCCTAAATTAAATTTTAAGGTCTAATTGAAACATTTGTTTTTTTTTTATGATTAAAGTTGGACCTTTAAATTTGAATCAAATTAAAAATATTAAATCAGATTTGTTCCTCTATAGCCCTATTTACACTGCACCAACTAACCCAGGTCGAACCCGGGTTAAGCTAACCCGGGTTAAATTGGCGCCAAATTACACTTGCATAGCATAAATTGCAATCTAAACAAGAACTGGGGTCGAACCCGGGTTAACTTTCTCAGCGCATGCGTACACTGCTCGCTCCATACAAAATTATTTCACGATGATGGGCCTATCGTTTGCAACTTGGTTTGAAAAATTTGTCTTTTCCTCCCACATGAATCCAGTTTTTCTTGAATGTCACCAGCACAGCTTCCCAAAAATACACAACTCTTCATCCCAAAAATTTGTCCACGGTCGACTTTCGTGGCGCTCTCCATCGCTGTGATGCAAACCACTGCCGAAATCTGAGCCGAAAGCATTCCAAATGTTCACGTTCTTTCCATAGCATCGGTTAAAAAACGTATGTCTGCACATGCGCCGACTTAAACTAACCCGGGTCGAACCCACTTTCACATTTACACTGCAGTAAAGTGGGGCGGATCCGGGTCAAACCCATCTCCTGTACGTGGGTTAGTTTAACCCGGGTTCGACCCAGGTTAACGTCATTTACACTTCCAAAACTAACCCGGGTTCGCCCTGGGTTAGTTTTAACCCGGGTTAGTTGGTGCCGTGTAAATAGGGCTTATGGTTCCTCATAATCGACTTCAGTGAAAAGCAAAAGTTGCTGTCTACGTCTCATTTCAAATTTATGTAAGTTCTAGTATTTTACTTTTAACAGTATTCTTAAAAGTATGTTTGTCTGAACTAGAATGTCTTGGTACACAATGAGCAGCTGCCGAAACATTGTAAACTTATCTGTTTGGTCCTAGATTATTTGGAAAACTGTCACTAGAGGGATTTTAGCCAAATGGTTGTCTCTAATAGTTGTTGTTCTTTTCTGGCACTGGTGACTTGAATGCCATGTATTGTTCTTGCAGGAATTGATGGCATATGGTTTCGCCAATGCCATCAGTGCTTTCTTCTCGTGTTTTCCTTCTGGAATATCAATGTCAAGATCACTGCTTCAAGCTAAATTGGGAAAAACTCAGGTACCATACTGCTGTAAGACTAACACTAGCTGAAATAGAGAATTTAATATATTGAATTTATGTAAGCACTAATGTTGTGTCCAATCAATCAAGCTGAAACGACTGGAAGTTTGCACAACATTTCCAAATAAAAACAGGGTAGTTGATGCTCTCTTGTTTCAAATCAGCAACATTTGGAAATAGGTGTTTCATAGCAAGCGTTGTTTGTATCAATCCCAGCACAGATGCAGCTCCCAAACAAATCCCTGTTTTCAGACTAATCAATCGCAAAGGTTGCCAAGGCAAGCACAGCATATTTGAGCTGCCCATTCCATGATGATAAATTCGTCAAACTTGCCAAAACTACAGCTCAGCTGCAAGACAACATTTTCCAAAACGGCTCTATTAGATTCTGCACAAATTTGCATTATTCAGCTTTGACTTTGTTTTAGTATTGATCATGAGCAGTGGAAAATTGTTGGCAAATGGAGCCTGCTTGTTTTCCAGTGTTAGTCAAACCTGTACTTGGTAGTGAATAGAAAGTGCAGGACTTGGAACAGACATATTAACATACAAACAGACAGACGTTTGTGCAATATAGATAGAACTGGATCTGGTTAGTCAGATGCCGGTTATTGGTTATATCATTGGAATAATTTTTCTAGGAACAAACTGTTTTCCGCCGTTATTTTTGGCATAGAATATTCTGGCTAGTAGGATGTCAAATTATTACGGTGAAGCCTGTATATTAGGGTGGTTCGAAAAAAGTAGACTTTCTAAATGTTACCGGGATCAAGGCCAAAAAGTTGTGAAACAGGGTAAAGCGTTGCATGCTAAAGGAAATTCAATTCGAAACACGTTTAAAACTCTCAAATTGCGCATGAAGTTTTGCCCCTTTGAGCCGTTTTTCTCCGTAAACCTTCTTGTGTGACTTTCGTTTAGACCACAAATCGGGTTAAATTTGTAAAACCGCAATTATGACGCCGTTTCTGGGTGTAATTTAATTATTTTACTCTTGCTAGAAAGACAATATGACCAGGCTTTCACGGGTCTGCACATTATTTAGCTACATATTGATATCAAAACCAGTTCAGTTCAAACAGTGGTTTTGGTAGAATTGGATTAAATGCACGGCAGACTAGCAATTTTTAAGCTAAAGTCTGGCCTTCTGAAATGATTTTTGTGTCGTTGCCACATTTGCTCTATGGACGTAAACTTTAGACCACTGTGTAGCTAAAGGACTCAGGACTCCGGTAAGCATGATTTTTCGTTTATTGTCCTCCGACTTTTGTGAGCTAATTTAATTTTACATAGCCCTACTTCAAAATTGCCCTTCGCATCATCCAACTAAGGAATCGGGGTAATCGAATTTCATGTGTGCGATCGCTTATCCAATTTCATAAAATTGTTCTCGGAGATCTATTAGAGTTACGCAGCCTGCTGTTGTCATCTCGTAACGAACTTGAAATGAACGCCCCCGATAGTAACTGGCTAGCTGAGCGTCTCGTAACGAACGGATACAACAAAAAAGGCAAATAATGTGCTATAATGATGATGTTGAACATTTGTACAGCAATCATGGCACAAACCTAAAAGCCATGAACGGCGATATTTTCAAGCAATTCAATTCAGAACTACAAATAAACTCAGCAGTCTAGCTCATCATCATCATCATCAGCGGCGCACGCCCAGGGCGCTTGACCGGCCACAATTCTTGCTACTGGGCAGGACCATTGAGCTAGTCCTGCCCTTCTTCGTCAAAGGTAAACAATCGGCGGAGGCATCAACCAACACGGATGAAGACCAGCCAGTCCAACGTTTGAGTGCAGCTATCCACCTCAGCTTCTGGCCGCCCGGAATGCGGCATGAACCCTCAGGAAGGCCATCAATGATTGCAGGGTTTAGGTCAGAGTGGCGTTGAAAGTGACCTGGCCACCGATACTGTCGAGCTAATACCGCCTCCTCAGTCAGCGCCCAAATGTCTAGGTGAGAGCCAATGAATAAATCTGTTCATCAATTTTGCTCTATTCGCTGTGTGATGTCGTTCTGGCCGGCTTTTTGCCTTGCGGCTGTGATGTGAAATCGATGAGGATTGAGAATCATACGTCAGATCATCATGCTATCAGTGCAAATAGGTCAGACATAAGCATTCCGTCGTCTCTGTAATCCTGGCTGCCTGCTCAAGTTCAATTTCGCTTTATCACTTGCCATTGAATGTGATACTTAGCCGCACGACTGTCTGATCTAACATTTGCAATAGACATACGCATGAGGAGAATGATACGCCTTCAGAAACAGTAGACTGTAGAGTTTGCACTGTCGATCTCGAGATCGGCTGATAATTACGATTGTGGCGCTGTTTCTCAGCCTGCTGTAACAAATCTAGTGGCAGAAGCATGTTAAATGTGTGTAGTCCACATGTTTTTTTTAAAAAAAAGCATTATATACGCAAATTTATAATAGAGACACATACATTACATACTCTTGAAATCGTTTGCAACTTTCTATTACACTAGCCTGTTGCGCCATAGTTTCTAGAATAAATATTATTCTAGTGACTATGGTTGCGCCATTAGTCCTCCCTTTGTACTTGGATTATTCTGCCTCTGCGTTGGATGCTTATAGTTACTCTTGTAGCTGTGTACTCTTTAAGCTAATACCAAAGTGAATTCTAAGGCTATTAATGCCTCTGCCGAATATAGTTAATTCGTAGTCCATGAATTTTGTAGAGTACCGTTCTTCTGTCCGTGGCAATTTGACACTTTGTTCGGAAAATTTCTCAAAAGTCAAAGCTACGATATTATACTCAGATTCTCCGAGTTACTTGGCTGCCTAGTGACTGTGGTGGCTGTTTCGTTGTCCGTCACTGTGAAATAAAGATTGAATGAGCAAACCACCGCCTTGAAGTTTGCCACGATGGGCCGAGAGTTTCAAGTTTCATGCTGAGTTGTCTGAAAACGCCTCGTGAAATCTGACTCCTGTCGCTGCTGAGAATGATTGACAAGGCGGTGCTTTTGCATCTGATTGCCATCACCGCTTATACGGTTCAGGTCGCTATGCGGCAGAACACAAAATGACGATTCGAGAGTTCTAAACGTGCTTCGAATTGAATTTCCTTTTGCATGCAACGTTTTACCCTGTTTCACAACTGTTTGGCCTTGATCCCGGTAACATTTCAAAAGTCTACTTTTTTGAACCACCCTGCTGTCTACAACCGTCACCTTGCCTCCGGGATCTGGGAAAATGACTTTTATAGACAGGTGACCTTGCTGTCCAGGTTGATTTATATAGAAGGTGTCATTTTGGGGTTATAAGCAGTGGCTTTTATACACAGGTGGCTGCTCTATAGAGGTGGCCATTATTACAGGTTGGACTGTAACATGTTCACTTAATTAGATACAATTACGTGTTTGCAATTAACCATACTCAACTGAATCGATATGCTATTTAGAGGCATTTGATCATTGCTTGTTATTGACAGGATTTGTATAGAGATTACAAATTATCCCATGATTGACTGTATCATATTGAATTTCACGCAATGCTGTTGTTTTTGCTTGTTTGGTCAGGGACCATGGAGCCATACTATCCAGCAGGCACTGAATGCACATACTTTAGGTCCTCAGTTTGGATAGGCCCTTTTCAATGACAGTTTCCGACATTCAAAAGTCAAGTAGTTAAATTGTGCAAAACGAGATCACCTCCAGAGAGCTGCTGAGTTAATGCATCCTACTTTGTTCAATGTGAGTGTGAGTAACTTGTTTCTGACTTCTCAAGTAACGACAATTTGAACATGGTTGTTAGTTTCAGAATATTAACCATCTAAGATAGGCCTCCTAAGGAACATTACGCCGTTAGGCAATTTTCTTCTCTTGAGGACCCTATGTTTAGCTCTGAGTTTTCTTGGCTGCATAGCTGGATGAGGTGTGTCTATGAAAGTGTTGATGGATTTGATTTGTGTTGTCTTTTTTAGCTTGCAAGTATGGTCTCTGTTGGTCTGCTAGTCCTTGTCCTTGTATCCCTTGCACCTATTTTCGAACCTTTGCCAAAGGTGAGGAGTCCTTTCATTTCAGACCGGCCATACAGATTGCTCCGCATTTAACTACTACTAGTGGCTTTGCCGCCAGGGCCAATGGCAGGACTCAGCTTAACGCATCTCAGTCTATCAGGCTGAGAGTGAATAAGATGGATGAATGATGACGCACCTATACAGCAGGCTTCGCCTGCCGACTTCCACAAGGAAGAATGAAGTCAATTATTATTTGACAGAAATGAAGTATTCATTACAATTAATTATACTAGCGAATGATATTTGCTATTAATTTACTACCGTATCATTCATTTACTTGGTTAGAATGTAATTATTATGCAATTAAATTGGCAGTTTCAAGTCACAAGTAAGAATAGAAAATAAATAACTCCATTGAAGGGTCCTAATCGAGACCCAGGAAACCGGGACGCGACATTACTCCGGGAACTGGGAATCGGATATTCCCGTTTTGCTCCTAGATTTTGATTGCATTTTCCTGCTTTTTGCAGATTCTGTAAAGCTTCATGATCACTTGATGAGTTTTTAGCTTTCACATCATTTGTTTACTGCAGTGCGGTCAAAATTATTATTTCTGGAATCGTAACGTCGATCATGATGTTGATCCCCTTCGCAGTTGAACTTGTTTGCAGATCCTGTGTTGGTGTCAGATTTCTTTTGTCTCGCAACAATAGACCGCTTCGCAGAAACGTGCGATCTTGAATCAATGGATCACTTTACTCATTCACCGTTCCTCACCACCTCGTTCGTCGCATTGCCTTGCTTTCAATAGTCGTGGCACTGCTACACACTGGATTTGGATGTTTGTCTGTGCCTCAAAGAATCTTTTGAACTCTGGCTTTCGACATCAGTTTGTTTGTCTACTTTGTGTTGGTCTTGTGAGATTCAATTGGCATGTTGTAAACTCTCTTCAGTCTGATGCATTGTCTGCTGCTCGTTTCAAAACAACTCAAACAGCTGCCTCATCAGCATTTACCATTCCTTATGAAATACAGCAAAATGGCAAAGCTGTGAGAAAACGTTGAATTTAAAAAGGAAAAGCTATGCTGTTGTCGAGAAGTAGAGCATGCGATTGGTCCCATTCAGAGAAGATTGCCAATTTTGTAAAAGGGCAGTCTGGAAAAGTAACGGTTTTTACGGAGAAGAGCTCAATCGAGGTCGAGTTTCGAGGACAGACAGACAGACAGACAACATAGCGCATTTAGTATTATGGGATGCTGCTTCTGTTTGATACTCTCTCTTACAGGATTGGATTGTGCCCCTTTAGAAGCTCAGACATTATTAAACTCCAAAATATGCCAATGTCAAGTATTAATATTTAATTATCAAGTGTGACCTGTTACGATCACAGCGGCTAATGTCACAACATGCTTGCTTTAACAATTTTGCAAAAACTGATAGACTTTTCTATTAAACTGAACTTTTTTGGTCAAACAGTTCGCTTCTTTGTGGTTGATTTACTCGATTCGGCTGACACTGTTGACGAGAAAGCTGAAGATTTTTGGAAGAATGGCTCTAGAATCAAAATTAAGGAAATTTAAATCAATGAAAGCTGGCAAAGAGATTGGTTTCAATATGGTCTTATATCTACGTTACACTATGTGAATCAATGTATACATGTTGATCATATAACAAGGAGAAGAGAATTGGATACAAGGTGTTGAAATTATTTGGCACAACTTTCATCAAGTTTCACCGATTTATCGGATTTAAATGTCCATATATCAGCTATGAAATAGTTTATTATATTGGATCTGATCCAAAATTAATCTCTATCAGCCCAATTATGTGCAATTATGTATAAATATGCAAATTCAGTAAACAGTACAGCACTATGACTGGTGTGTCTATGACTTACAATGATGTAACATTGATTTAATGGCGTTGCACAATAATTGCATGCACTGACATTCTATTACAGCCAAACTTGTATTAGCGGCCACCTCTATAGAGCAGCCACCTGTGTATAAAGGCCACTCTTCGTAAAACCAACATTATACATTCTATAGAAATCAACCTGGACAGAAAGGCCACCTGTCTGTAAAGGTCATTTTCCTCATGTCCCAAAGGTGATTGTAATAGACAGGTTTTGCTGTACAATGTAATTAATTATTGTTCTTTTGCTTTTCATCCTTCCGAATTTCATTACTGATGATTGGATTTATATCACTGTGTTATGTTGTATTGTAGAGCGTACTGGCTGCAATCATCCTGGTGGCTTTGCAAGGATTGTTCAGGCAATTTTCATCTCTTAGGCCATTGATCAGGGTCTCCAAGTACGATGGGGTGAGTTTTAAATCACATATTAGATGACGTCTCAGTACATTTGGACCAAGAGTATTGCACTCATGTCAAGCTTGGAAAGCTAGAATGTTATTTCTAGGATGTTACAATGTTGGACGATATGTTAAGACCTAGTTACCTTATACTGCAATACTGCATAAGCCTAATTTCTAGCATCAACTTATTTGTCTTAAATACCAACTCAGCTTATACATGAATGCTGTTTTAAAGTGCATTAGATGTGCTAAGCTGCAGATTGAAGTGGTAAAACTGTGGATCTGCTTATGCAAGGCAATTTATGGTGTTTGTAGGGCATTCGAAAATTCAATTTTCTTGGTGTCCGCATTTAAACTCAATACCATTGATAAGTGTTTGGCCTCGGTGCTTGGTTGGTGGGAGGTATTAAGTTGCGACTGGTGGCAAAAATGCTAGCGAACCTTTCACCCAAACCAAGCACCAGTCACACTGATAAGCAGTGAAAAACTATGGTAGTGGAGTGGAATGAGTGGGGAAGCAAGAGCAGTCTGGCTGTTTCTTGTGCGTCTAGGCATGGCGAGCAATAGCAAATTGGCAATGCGTGCTGCGTGCTAGCAATCGGAGCAATTTATCCTGGCTGGCCTTACATAACTAAGACCACTTGGAGGTCTGATGGTGTGACTCCATGGCGTGTGCAAATCAGCAGCAACCGCAGGTCAGAGGGTCAGTTGCGGATTATGACCTTGACTCTGCTAGCTGCCGGTAAGAGGCCCAGGCCACCTGGTGTGAGTTTAACTTTGCCTAAAATTCTTGTAGCCACATTATATCAACTGTTATTTTTGATTCATTTAAATAATTTGTCGGTTACTATCTGTCAAATCATTGTTTGGCTGGTTTAGTTGTTTGATTTGATGGATTCTCCATTGTTTATGAGCTTGTGATTACAAGTGATTTGTAGCCAATTTATTTCCAATTAACCAAGTGCAGTCTCATGCATTTTGGAATTCATCTGAAATTAAACAGTGATGATGATGATGATTCATGCTAGTTGACCTCTGCCACGTGTAATAGCATCTATAAATTACTTTGTTTGGAGCGCATCAACTTTATTCTATGTAGAGCTGGGTCGATTGTGGATTTTAAACAATCGATTAATCGACCCAAACAATCGATAAACTATCGATTAATCGGACCATACAGAGGCCTTTTGTTCCTTGTCTTATTGTCGTAGTTTGCCTTTGTAAAGTCATGGCAATTATCTTCTGGTTCGGTGATCTCTTTGTTTTATGCACTTTTGTCTGCTCTTTAATGAGCGAGAAGGTAATTGTAAACTGAATAATGGTGTCTAGTCCTTTGAAAGTCATTAATAGAAGCATATCTTTTGTGTTCCGATGAAACGATGGTTGAACGGGACAATCGATTGCCAAAAAACAATCGATTAATCGATGCATCGGACCCAGCTCTAATTCTATGATGGTCAATTTCAAGGATTCTTCTTTGTTGTCAAAATTGTTGATTTCAGATGAATCAGAATCCCTAAATGAAAGAAAATTCTTAATCAAATGTAGAACACATCGACTGATTGTTCTTTAAATTCGTTGCCTCGTGGAGGACCATTTCAGTGGTCACTCAAGAAACTGTTTAGTATTATTTAGTGTTATTTAATGTTATTTATAAATGAAACCACTTAGCATTATATAGTTGTTAAAATTATTGATCTCAGCTCATTACATGAAACTAAAGTTGCGTACATCTTAAAATGCATTACGACTGCACATGGCCAATTGGCGAACCATGCTAGCGAATGGTTCGGTTTGGACATTGTCACTTTCGTCGAAAACGAAAACGCAATTCTACGCAAACGACGAAGGACATGACAACCCCCTCTAAGGAGATCAAGAAGAATTGCTGAACAATTGAATCGTCAACGGACTCGCCAGTCCTCGGCGCACCAATGATGATGGCCAATTTATATCAATTATTTATTTCCTTCTTATGGTTTGATCTTTGTAGTGTGTTTGGGTCACAACATTTGTTGGAGTTATCATACTTGGCGTGGACTATGGTCTAGCCGTTGGGATTATAGCAAACCTTACTGTCACTATTTTCAGAACGTCAAGGTTTGTATGAATACATCTATGCACTGTTTCTCTTTTGCATGTTAATGTACAGTGAAGCCTGTATTAGCGGCCACCTCTATAGAGCAGCCACCTGTGTATAAAAGTCATTCTTCGTAACTCTGAAATGACACTTTCTATAGAATTCAACCTGGACAGAAAAACCACCTGTCTTATTATAAGGGTCATTTTCCTTAAGTCCGAAAGGTGACCATTATAGACAGGTTTCGTTGTATGAACTACCGGTAGGTAACTGCCGGTATATTGTCAAATTGATTTGATTTCGTTGCGATGTTTAAATCACATTTCTTGTAAACTTGTTTGCAGCTTTTGTTGTTTATTGTTCAACACAACATCAAATTGCACTATTTAACTTCGTTCTCGGCAGAGTATGCTGGAAACTGTGGATAATCGAAGTCTTTGTTTAGAGACAGTGACATTAATATGTGTTAATGAGTAGCAGGTACCAGATTTCAGGGCTGTAGAGTCACATCAGTAATTGATTACCGTTGCAATTACTTTTCATAAAGAGATACAAATTGACATTAAATTACTTTAAATAAAAGAAAGTGAAGTACCATTGATAGTTACCACAACAAAATAATTATGACTACAAATTGCTGATTACCTAACCTAGTCAAAAACTTAAAACAGTCGAGCAAAATTGAAACTTTGGCAATCATGAACTGTACGCATCCCAAAAACGCGACGTCTAAAGTTAACCCTTTTGAAAAACGTCGCGTT